>JAVSBT010456768.1:0-23645 GCA_033118115.1 Pharyngocirrus eroticus
TACAGTGACAGTTGACTGCAAAAATCAATTTTTTGGTAAAGATGTATGTGAAAAAAATGATTTTTTTTCTTCAAAAACATGCTTTGGGACATATTCTAACACATGTCAAAAGTTGTATTTTAGAAGAATAACTCCTCACGACGCCTTAAGAGTGGACAAAATCATTTTGTCTCCCTAGTTTTGAATCATACCAGCAGCAAATGGCACTCATCAATTAATTTACCATACTTTAAGCAGTAGTAAATACACACTTTTGGGGGAAATCCAGAATTGGCTTACCTATAATGTTCAATGGGATATTTTGGTTGAAATGAATCTAGTGTTTCTCTTGGCATTTGTACAGCATTGACTTTCATTCTCAGTTCATCTCTGACCAAATTCAAAAACACTGACATGTCTTCTGGTTCTTCACAAACAAACGCTTTCATATCATTGGCAGAAATGGAAGATTCTACATACTTGGCATGATTGGGATTCTTGACATTGATCTGTAGAATTTAAGACAGAGAAATTAAGGTGAGTGTAAAGGGAGTTCATTTTGATGTAGTCCTTATTACAGGAACAGCTCTATAATAAATCTCCAGGTACTCAAAGCGATCAATTTAGAATATTTTTAACTGTTTGACCTAATAGCATGTTAAATAAGAAATGACTAATTTCTACCGAATCTAGTGATACACTCAAACACTCTGGTCACCAGTCCAGTGTCTAAATCAATCACTATTGAAACAATCAGGGAATAATTTACCTTGATTCATATAGCAGTTTTGCTACACAAATTTGACAAACTGATATGCAAATTTCAATCTGAGATCAATTCCTATGACCTTAAATTGAAGACCTTTTGAAGAATAAATGGTCTTTTTCTGTGCGTCTTTATTGCTGCTGATTATTTTCAGGATGAATCAAATTTGTACCTACCACAGTTTGCATTGGTTCGTGAATAGTTCCTTTGAAGCGATGTTTGTTTTCTCTGAGCCAAATGACAACATTATAAGTAGATTTGTCTCTTTGTTTTAACATTTCCAATCTTCTATTGTTTACATCCTTTAATCTGGCAAGGCTTGAGTTTATGGCTGAAAAGGGAAATAAGGTTCAATCACAAAAAGCAATTGCACAAAAAAAAAATCAGCATCACATTTATTCAAACAAGAAAAATCAGATCCCAGTTACACATTGCACTCACATCTTAATTCACTTTTTAGTCCCGTTACATTTGACCTGATCTCCTCTCCATTCTGCTGATTGTGTGTCATCACCCTGTTTATATCACTGATTTCTCTTTTACATTGCTGCATCCGTGGCTAAAAAGATGAAAAATACAAAGTGAAAAAAAAAAAATAATAATGAAGACTTGGAATTTAGTGATGTCCAGATGCACTAAGAAATAGTAAGAAATATATCGTCACATGAGAACACAAAAGCTCTATCTGATGAAGAAACCTATGACAGTTTGAGCCTTTGCGTTCTCAAAAATAACAATATTGAAATCAAACCAATACCTGCACATCTTCTGATTCTTTTGAATTAGCTACTTCTGCTTCAAGTCCTGAAATCTGTTGCTGAAGTTCCTGTTGTTTCCTCTTTCTGTCTGCGTCACTAGCTTTCTTTTCATTTAATTCTTCTTGGATCAAGCATAGCTTTACAAAGAAAAAGAATAAACAAAAAAATGAAAACTCAGGCAAACATTTAGAAGCTTACAGGTTCATGTATTGATGGTCGATAACTCTGTCTCATCATAGATATTTTTATTTTTAAGTTGAGCATAAATTCACAAGAAACAAGCCTTAGGGAGAGGTTGAAAAGTTGTTAGGCAAGAAATAACTCATAAAAAATTGTTGTTTGCCTCCAGTATAGAACATAACCCCTACTTACATCATCAGTTTGTTTTTCTATTTCCCTGCTTTTCTTTGCTACCAGTTGAGCTTGTTCCTTTATGTGTCCATACTGAAAGAAAAGAGTCGCACATTCATTTTGATTTTTTAAATATATAAATTTAATACTTTCATTCCACAACTGTTGAAATAATATATATTTGTTCTGACTTCAACTATTAACAACAAGGCTGACACAATCTAGATAGTTTTCATTTCATACCAAGCAGCAGGGGAGAAAGGCTTACCTTTTGTGAAGACTGAGTTTCATATCTTCCTTTCCTCCGACAAGCTTCTTCATATTTCTTTTTCAAGGGAGCGTTTTCAGCACGCACTTCTTTCACCTTCTTTTCGAGGATTTCTCTTTTCTCCTTCTCCCTTTTCCAAAGATTTCTCTTCTCTTCATATTCCTTAAATCAATTCATACACACAATTAGACTTTAATTCACCACCACATTCAACATTGCAGAAACAGACAATTTACAAAAAAGACCCAGAACTTTAATTGATTCTTGTTTTATCCTACTACTCATCAAGATAAAGAATTATGGCATTCAGATAATATCAGTACTACTCGTCAAATTAATATCAAGAAGGATAAAAGCGACTCTGAATATTTAGTTTTTGGTTTCATTCACACATTTTCAGGCAAAATTATTGCCTGAAGATGTTAGTGTTTAATTGTGAATAATTAAGATTAAGAAGGGACAAACATGTAGACAGTTCAACATTTACCATGGCTTTTAAAGTACATAGAATTTTGAGAGATCTGATCAAAAATCATAAATAAATATAGCTTTACCATCCAGGGTCTTTTCATTTTTAGTAACTTAATCTTGTCCAAATGACTTTGTCTTTCTTCAAAATTCTTGACATCTTGTTCTAATCTCATGTTCTTTTGTTTTTCACTTGCAAGGGTTGTTTTCAAGGTTTCGAACTGAGTTTCAAGTTGTCTTGCTTCGTCCCTTGCATTTTTTAATCGGCAATGGTTTTCATACAGTTCTTTCTCACCAACCTGTAACACAGCAAATGCAAACTCTGTACAATCTATGGTAAGTTCACTAATTGTTACTGCTTTTTGGCAAATCATTCAGATTTAGTTAAGTTCAAGATATTCTTGTTCATTACATACATCCGTATCAGGTGGTTATTTCAATACTTACTGCTTTTTCAGTGTTTTCTAACAGCTCTTGAGGTGACATTTTTGCAAAATCTGCTACTTTGTCTTGTGGCAAAAACTGGCAAAGATTGCCAACTTGTATATTGAGTCTAGCCACAGTTTCCTCCACCTAATGTGAGGAATGCAGAGAAAGGACATTTTTAATTTTAGTCTTTTGGATTAACATATGAATATATTTCTACATCACACGTTTCTGAATTTTAACTGTAAACAAAAAAAATATTCCAGTATTCAGTACTCACAGCTTTTTGTGAAGAAGATCTTCCATTTACAGTCCAGGTATTTGCATTTGTTTTACTCTTGTTGATTTCTCTTTTGATAACATAGTTAGCACCATCTGGATTAAAGCTGCAAATAAAATATATTGAAATAAGAAGCAGAACTCTTTTTTTCCCCCTTTCAACTCAACTCTGTTATTCATTTTATGGGTCCATTTAAGCTGCTTGTCATGTTTTGTTTTACTTTACTTGTAGGTTGTATTCAAAACTTGTTGAAAAAATATTTAAAAGAATACAATTCTTAATAAAATCAAGAATCTATTATCTATGATCTGCAACATTCACAACAGTCTAACGGACAAGAAAAAAAAATACAGCAACATAATACACAGACACTGTAACAACACAAATGGAAATTAAAAAGAACATATCCTACAGTTCAATTTCTATGATGGATTTTTGACAGCCATGTTTGATGAATTCTGTTGGTGCATGAGCACGTCCAAGGAGTTTAGTGTTCCCTGCTAAACCTAAACAAATCGCACATACGATGGTTGACTTTCCAGTACCATTTGGTCCAATTATAACATTTAAATGTGGTCCAGGTTTGAATTCAACAGAATCATAGGTTCTAAAAGTATAAACAAAGATGACATTATTTCATCATTTTTATATAAACTATATAAATTAAACATGAATGAACAATTGAACCTTTGACAGATCAAAATTTTTGCTTACAAGTTACATACGAAAGCTTTCAACTACTAATATCAGTGAATTAAAAAACATATTTATTTGTAAAAATAGTAAATGGAATCATTTTGTTGGAGCGATTCGACTCACTAGTAGTACATTATTCAAGTCGTAACAACTAACTTTATTTCAATATTGGATTTTGTCTTAATTTTTCTTTTTGACAAATTGTTTTTCAAACAAAACATTAATTCTAAATTCCATGTTTCTTGACTCCTCGGAGTCCTGTGTCAAGTGTGATCGTGAGGTGATGCCTAGAATCAATAATTTCATTTCAGGGGCAAGTTAGAATTACTCACACAAAATTTTCCAATTTCAATCGAGTAATAGCCCCCTCAACAAATCTAGATTGGCTTCCTATAGGGTCATGTGTTGATTTAGAGGTACTAGCTTCTAGGTTCTTATCAAGCTTTCTTTTTCGACTAGAACTCGCCATTTTCCCGCTTTGATATTTTGCCGGAAGTGAAACAACTGTCACAACTTTGCTTCCGTAGAGCGATAATATAAGTAGCTGTCATTCTTTACTTGCTATTAGATTTAGCATAAATAATAACATTTCATTTGATTAGAAAGAAAAAATCAGCCATGAATGTGATATTAGCTGTCAAGCAGTATATATCAAAGATGATAGATGACAGTGGTCCAGGAATGAAAGTCCTGCTAATGGATAAAGAAACGGTAAGACTAAGTCTAATACTATATTTCTAACATATTATCAGTATCAATTATCAAACAAACCATTCAGATTTTGATTTGTATGCCTCAAGAGAAGAGATGAACCCTGTATCTTCATGACATCAGGATGGGATCAAAGAAGAGAATAAAAAATCTTTTACTTGATGATAACAATCACTGGACGACATAGATTTATCTTAGGTGGTTTTTTTTCAATCAATGAATCAGAAAATAAACCTTTGGCCTCACTAATAATTTTATAGAGATGTCTACTTGTATACATGTAATTCTTGGAAAATATAAATTCTCGTGTTGAGTTCTTGCGACTTTTCCTACAGGTTTAAATTATGTATAATGATAAAAAAAGTGCACTCTGATGAAGTAAAACTTTTAGTAAGCTTATATTTTCCTCCCTCCCTTGTGACTTTTTTACCCATTAGGTTAACAGGAAACAGACTTAATTTTTAATGTTTGTTAAGGAAGTAAAACACCTACTAAACAAAACCACAGACCATGTCATTTTAATACAAAATGAAAAAAATCAAAGACTTGATGCTTTTTCTATGACTGGGTATAGTGTTACATACATTATCTGACATGTTACAGCGATCATTAAATAATCTTAGGATGGCATAATATTACCCTTAGTCTTACTCTTAGTGAGACAACACTCTATATACTTTACTCTGAGAAGACTTTATTTTTTTATTTTTTTAATGAACAGACCAGCATTGTCAGCATGGTGTATGCCCAGTCAGAAATCCTGCAGAAAGAAGTCTACTTATTTGAAAGAATAGATTCTCAAGGGAGAGAAACCATGAAGCACTTGAAATGCATTTGCTTTCTGCAACCAACAAGAGACAATGTTGAACTCCTATCCATGGAACTCAGACAGCCAAAATATGGACTTTATTATGTGTGTAAGTTGAAGTTAAAACACTTTCTACCTAGAACAGTAGCAGGATTATATTATAAGAAATGTTTATGTTTGGTCTTGAACGCCCAGTTGAATTTTGTTTCTTCTCCTGTCGGTTCGATAGATGTTTACCCTGCTTATTCCCTATTACTAAGCCCCCGCCCCCCAACAAACAATAATTCTAACTAAATATTTCTGTATAACATTTAATTCTCTTTTTTACTCAGATTTTAGCAATGTCATTAGTAAACAAGATGTGAAATCCTTAGCTGAGGCAGACGATCAAGAAGTTGTTAGAGAAGTGCAGGTTTGTAGAAACAAAGAATATATTGCATTAGCATAAGTATTTACTATTACATGCATACAGTGAAAAATATATAGTACTTGTAAGTATGTTTAGCTACAAATGCCATAAGCATATTGAACTATCATATTTTGTGTCTATTTGTAGGAGTTCTATGGTGATTATCTTGCAGTTAGTCCACATCTTTTTTCTATGAATCTTCCAGGTATTGCAAATGTAAGTAAAATTTCAATTGAATTCCATAGACAGGGTTATCTAGTGAATTTATGTTTAACAAATTTACACTGTACTTATATTATTATTATACTTATCAATATTTAAATGGAAGCTGTCTTCAATCAATGTTTTTTCTTTATTTCATTATAATTTTTGAATGAAGAACCAGTAACATTCATGATGTAAAAAATCCTATTTATCGTATTTGTCATGGAATTCTTTTTTTGTTATACAGGGAAGAAATTGGCAAACCCAAGCATTACAGAGAAGTGTACATGGTTTGACTGCGTTATTGCTGTCACTGAAAAAATGCCCAATGATCAGATTTCAAAACTCATCAGAAATGGCAAAAAGATTGGCTGATAATGTCAAGGTATGCATTTAAACACTCAATTACCTCTACTTCCACACCTAAATGCAACATACTTGATAAGATATGTTTGAATATCAAAATTCATGTAAGAGAGGGTTATCAGGCTATGGTAATTTTTAAAAACTTTCAAAACTTGTAGTTGTTGAATCTCAAACTTAAGTGGCCAAATGTTTCAATTCATCCATATAGCGGTATCTGTAATTGGAAAATGTCTGGTATGTTTGTAACCCAGGATTAACTATGCATTTGGTGTGTAAGTCTTGCTGTAGAAGACTTCTGGTGACAGGTGTTGCCATGTAGATGCATTATCTAAAGGATATTGGAAGCAAGATGTTAGTTTGAAAAACTTGTTTTCCTAATAACAAAATATACCTATGCAAGAGCTGGTGTCACTGGTAAAGGGCCTTTTCTCGTTCTCCCTGGCACAGCCTATTGTTATTAATCAATCTCGTTATATTTTTCTCATCCATTATCAGCAAGTGATATCTAGAGAAGCTGCTTTATTTGACTTCCGACGAACTGATGTTCCTCCACTTTTATTGATACTTGACAGACGAGATGATCCAATCACTCCGCTGTTGAATCAGGTTTGAAACATAAATATTAGTGTGAACTCTCGAGCATGGATTATTTTTTTCTAAATTGACCAATTATAGATATTGTCTGCAATTTCATCTAATCATCTGATATGCAATAGTTTTTAAAACTTTTGGTAAGCCAATTTTAATCAGTCAAAAGTATTAAAAACTATTGATTATAATTATAGATATTATAACATCATTTTAAAAAATATCACATCATTGGAAAACAGTGAAATACTACTTTCTTAAAATTAATGAGTGTTTTTTCTTACTTAATACTGCTAAAGTTAAACAGAGTCATCATCAATACACTATATGCTATCCATATTAATAGAATGGTGACTTTGTAAAAGATTTATCCTAAATATACATTAGAATGTAAACATAATTTTTTTGTATTTTTATGGGTTGAAATGATACCATACATTTAAAAATCTTATTCTATTGATTTCTCAATTAAAATCAATACTTCCTTTTTTCAATTTGAACAGTGGACATACCAAGCCATGGTACATGAATTACTAGGAATTAACAACAACAGAATTAACTTAACTGATGTGCCTGGAATTACAAAAGATTTGCAAGAAGTGGTTCTGTCTTCTGAACATGATGAATTTTATGCAAATGTGAGAATATTGTAGATATATATCAGAGATTCATTAATCTTGTCCACTGTATATGAATGTAATGGCAGAGATAAGCAAGACCCTATGAAAATGTTGAGATTTTGACTATTCATGTTGGCTGATCATGTTTGGGGGTACCTCGGAGTAAAAAAAAGTAAATTGACTCCTGTAATGGTATTTTGATCAAGAACAGAAGAAAGCATTTTGTAATGGAGTAATGTTATTATTAGGGCTTATACAGTTTCTTTCTTTTGAACTGTGAAATTTGATACACACTAGAAGAGTGTAAGCTCAGAAAAATAAAGTTATTTGTGGTTAAGTTTTTGTCAATATTTTTATCAAAGAAACAATTCCATTTTCAGAATATGTACATGAATTTTGGAGAAATTGGCAGTAATATCAAAGCTTTGATGGAAGAATTTCAAAGCCGATCAAAAAATCATGCAAAAGTGGAATCTATCGCAGATATGAAAGTAAAAATCCTGTTTTTCTTGAAGAATTAAAAAAAAAATCAAATCAATTTCACAAAGAGAGAAATGTTGAATTTTTTTTTAAAAAATTTAAAACTATGTAGTGGGAAAACGAAATTTGAAAACATTCATTGTTTACGTATTCTTTCCCAGGCATTTGTAGAAAATTACCCACAATTCAAGAAATTGTCTGGAAATGTTACCAAGCATGTGACCATGGTTGGAGAGCTTTCACGTCTTGTTGGTTCTCATGGGATGATGGATGTGTCTGAATGTGAGCAAGAACTAGTATGTCAGAGTGACCACAACCAGTCTTTACAGGTATGGTCATTCAAAATAGTTGTTAGGAATAATAAAGGATAATAGAGTAAAGCCAAGTTTGGTTGATTTCTGTAGGAAAGACTTTGCTTTTTCTTAAAGCCAGCATCATAATCTTTTGTGTGACTAGAAGTCAAATTCATAATCTTTTGAATGATTTAAAGTGTCCTTTAGTCAGTGAGGTTATACTGACTAGAATATAAACACTCCATACTCCAAATGTCGTAACTACAATATCAAATAGCATTGAAGTGAATGGGAATTCTGGTATGAGAGACCAGGTCACAGACCTTTGGAGTATGGACTGTAAAAACAGTTTAAAGCTGGCATGCATGTGGCAATGCTAATAGGTTGAAAGTTTATCTCTTTAACTAAAAAAGATTTTTCAATAGGCCACAAGGCAGACTTCAAAATCATATCTGTATTCAATTAAATTCTAGACTTTTGAAGATTTTCAGCTAAAAAGTCACTTTCGAAAGACTCAATGTAAACAGGGCTTAAGAAGAATCAAATAATGTCTACAAAACTTAGTTGAAGATGACTTAAAAATTGTTAATCTGTCAGAGGTTACACTTTTTGAATGGAGTATGTTTGATTGATTTTTGATTTATTTTTTTCTTCAGAAAATCCGAAGTTTGCTAGCCAATGAGAAAACACGAGAGATTGATGCAGTACGCCTTGTTATGTTGTATGCTATACGGTATGAAAAACACAGTAATAATGATGTTATGGGATTGGTCCATGTGCTAGAAAGAAAGGGAATCCCAGATAAAATGAGAAGAGTAAGAATTAATCTTTATTTTAATGCAACATCATTTTGCAAAATCCACCAACTCATTTTTGGTGTTCTATTAAAAAATCAAGAAAAAACATTTAATTATTTTGTTATTTAATGAGTATATTTATGCATGATTTATTGCATAAAAAGTATGGAAAAAACTTAAAATATGAACAGGGACTCTGTCAATAGATGGAGACTACCATAAAGTACCTGAATCTGGGTCTAACTCAAAATATTAAAAAAAATGAGTCAGGTGGGTTTCGCCATGTCATATTTTTATTCTTTATTCATTTGTGATATATACTGATAGTGTTATACTTCTTTATTGGTTTTCTCATAGATGGTCTATTCTGTGTTGGACTATGCTGGTGCTAAAGTACGTGGAAGTGACTTATTTGAAACAGACACCCCAATAGCTATGACCAAAAAGTTTTTGAAAGGGCTCAAGGTGAGTAAATGAGATATTTAACACATGACAGATCTTTTATGTTTATATTTATGGAGACGTAATGGCCTATTGTATAGGATAAGCAGCCACTAAACGAAGTACAAGAGATCCTTGATTCAATCCCAGGCCAGGTGTGTCCTTGAGCTTTCTATTGCTTCAATGTTCCCTACTGTAGAATGAGGTATTGGGCGCTCGCTGCACAGGGGTGACTGTCGGTGTAATTCAGTAAAACAAAATTCAAAATGTACAACATATATATTTGACAATAAAGATTTAGCATTATTATTAAATTTATTTTTTGATAAATTGTTCTCTTATCAATACAATACAACATTTCTGCCTCCACTAAAGGCCTTGATCATGTGAATGGTCATATTGTCTCAGGAATACGTTAAATCTGGTCACAGATGGTGGGGACCAGTAGCTGGTACTTTTGATAACAGTTGAGAGTGGGCCAGGGGGGCTTTTGTCTTGACTAGTATGGCCTCTTTCACCTTTCTCTTGGTCCACTCTGATGCTGGGGATCTTCGTCATAGGTAGTCTGGCATATAATATGGCACCATGGGGTGTACCAGGTCTTGTATTTTGTACATTTGTGATTGATAAAAAAAATCCAATTTGTATTCTAATTTTAGGGTGTGGAAAATATCTACACACAACACAAACCTTTGGTACAGTCCATTTTAGACCAAGCCATCAAAAGCAAACTAAGAGAATCCAGCTATCCCTACGTTGGAACTACTCAGCTAAGAGATAGGTAAGAAATATTTATTGTATATATGTATTGACAGTCTAACATTGCCTATCTCATTATGATAAGGAGGAAGGCAATGTTGCCTTTAGACTGTCGGTATAATTATTTACTTCATAGATGGTACAAATGTTTGAAAAAGATAATGTTATATTTCTAGAAAAAAAATCATCTGGTTGGTAGATTATACTTGTGGTTTTTTTTCCTTTTTATTTCAAAACCACAGTATTTTTTAACATTTACAATATTTGGCTCAAATTGTGTCTTCTAGCTTAAAGAAGCTTGTAGATGATGTTAGGTAATATTTTGGTTGAGAAATATAAAGGGAAAAAGCTATGCAAGGCAACATTCATAATGTAAAAAATATATATTTTACCTCCTCCAGACCGCAAGATATAATTGTGTTTATGATTGGAGGAACAACGTACGAAGAAGCATTGGCAGTGCACAATCTAAACAGATCAACACCAGGAGTCAGAATTGTGCTTGGAGGAACACATGTTCATAATACAAAAAGGTGTGTGGAGAAAGCACAATTTTGTCTTATTCTTACTCTTGTGTTTTTTATGTTGGTACCAGAAATTGACTAAGTTGATAGGGACATTTTTTTAAATCATCAATTATGGTTTTAGACTTGTTTTGAACTAGCCTTGGACTCTGTGATGATATACATGTATATAATATACTGAACTTTTATGCCATTTTTTAATTGCAGTTTTATGGAAGAAATCACACAAGCCACACAAGGAATGTATTCTACAAATAGACATGGGGGGAGACCACAGAGAAAATAAGTCATACCAGCTTGAAAACACATTTCCATATCTAATCATTTGAGCTCATCAAAACCTCTAAAAGGGAAGGACTAACACTGCAATTTAGATATAAAGGACTTAATATTATATATCTATCTTTTCCATTTATGTGTAATTATTATCATATCACACGCATGTTATGGTCTCATCAACAGGTGTTAGTAAACAGAAAAGAGATATCTGTAATGGTCTTTATACAATCATCATAACTAATTGTCACGAACTATCGTAGGAGGAACAGTTAACGCAACACACACACAAAGATATTACTATTTAAACAAAGCATTATTATTACGATATATTGATAATACTGGGGTGTTATAGGTACTAGTATTCAATCATAATCACAGTAAAATGAAGACCATGTTATATAACTATTACACTGCTCTGTGAAAAAATAATGTAGTGTTGATCAGATATTTCTGACTGCAAACATCATAATCCAATATAATGTGGAATACCCATGACATTTCCATTATTCTTAAAACAGTCTGAAATTGTGTGAAGATGAGAACATTTAATGATAATGATAATAATATATAAAACTGATAGCCTTCCTTATCAGAATGTTGTACAGTACTATCAGACAGCTGCGATAATTGCCATATTAATGTACAGTGTTGTATCCATACTGTACATTTTAAGAAAATTGAAGAGCGTGACTGATGTTGTATATCTTAGAAGACAAGTCTTTACTAGAGAATTATTTGTTGTTTAAAAACCACATGTGTGACCTTTAAATAAAGAACCCCTCTCTAATGTGTTCAATACATCTCTCTAGGGATTCATTTTGAGGTGTGCATCTTGAAAACAGAATGTAAACATATTCAAAGTATTTTATATATCAAACAATGGTCCTTCTGGCATGTGGATGTGTTTAGTTATACCTATATGACTTTACTTATTGTCGTGGCTTGTCTGAATCTTCATGATCATGAGGGTAAATAATAATAGTGTTGTAACAGATGAGAATTTGGATTGTAAGCAAAAGGAATTTTATTTATATCTCTACTGTGCTGTGGAACAAACATTCCTATTATTTCTATCAGGCTTTCCGTAGTCATCCAAAGATGCTGAATGCCTGTATAATTGTGTCAAACTAATCATTTTAATTGTAGATTAATTCATCATATTTTTTATGTTATGTCCATCACCATCATTATGTTAATTGCATGTGTCATAGTTGGCCTAGGGGATCAAAGAATTTAAAAGAAATGAATGAGATAATTGTTGAAAACAATACATCTATCTGCATACATATTCTCAGTGGGGGATTTATTCTATCTGCCTGATGCAGGCCAAAGGACCAATACAAGTTTCACAGGAAGCTTCTGGACCTTTATATTGACTACTACTTACTTGTCATTTATAAACAAAACATTTTTTAATTCATTATGTAAAAGGTTTCTTTTTTATGTATTACTGTTAATCCTATAGACAGTTTAGCCGCGGCAATAATGTGCAAGAAATAAATTAATTATGATAATCAAATGTTATAACGAAAAGGCCAGTGTTAGCAGATATAATGATTAATCTTTTGTATGTAAATTTATGTATATAGACCAAGTCAATAAATGTATATATGTTTAAGGATATTTCATTTTGGTTTATTGTAGATATTTAACCTTTCTGTCTTGTATGGGTACATTATCACATTAAAATGGCAGCTCATGCATGCATTATATTTCCTTGTTGCTTGTCCAACAAAGCCATAATACCATCCACCTTCACATATAATGAAGACAATAACATTAAAGGACATATTTACAGTACACATTTATCCTTATTATGCCATAGTTCAAATTAATCACATTTTCTATTTTGGAATACACATACATCACAGTTTCCAGCTATTGATAAACAAAAGCACGTGGCTGAGTTATGTTTTGATAGACGCCATTCTGCTCATTATAATATTATTATCGTGCTGTTTAGACCAATCAGCGCTGCAAAACATGACCTAGCTTCAGAAAGGATTGCGTACATGGATTTAGTTAGATGGAAGTGGTAATCCAGTCCTTAATTGTCAAAGATAGACAACTGCAAATATCGAACAGAACACATTTTTCAGTTTATAGATAGATGAAGTAAAGAAAACGGTAAGTGCATCACTATATAATTGACAACAATATCTGTTTCATCAATTTTATTCTAGACCCTAGTCTGGCCTAGACAGAAAGATGCAGGCCATCTGTCCAGGGTTTAGGCCTCGCCCATTCTTTGTTCGGGATATAATTAAAGAAGTAACAATCATAATGCAAAGTAGAGTATTTTTTTATTCTAATAAATTATACTGCACCCTTTTTGCTTCATTCAGGATTGCATTTTTCTTGTTGAGCAATGTAACATAATTAATGCGATAGCGTCATACGCCATTTTTAAAGAACAGCAAGGTCACTCACTTATCAGCTGTTCAGAATTTCATGCCAGCATCCAAAATACAACAAACATTTTTTTTAGGTTTTACATTTGTCATAGCAAAATTAGCAGTGTAGTGCAGATTAGGCAATGATTACATGATTAAACATCAACTCTGAAAAATGAATAAAATCTGAAGAACATAATTATTAGATTTAAAAAAATAAATACATCACTCCTTGTATCCTTCTTGCAGCCAGTTGAGTTTTGTTTTTTTCCAAACAACTCCAAAGCAATTAATACAATCTTGAGCAAGCTACAAGATCACTAAATCTCCTCTTAAGTATGAGTCTGTCACCAAATTTTCCTTTCAAATTTTCACTGTAAAAAAGCTTTACACATTTTCTTCGAAAAGAACAAGTTTTTATGATTATTCAGAATCATATTGCTGTAGATGTCAGAGGTTGGGCATTAGTTATTTTTGGTGGTGTTTTTTAATGGGGGTATGTAATTTGAAGATAAGCAGATTTAAGATACATAATTCATATTTGTATCTTAAAAAATGCATAAAACGTGTGTGTGAATTGTTATTTCTTCATAAGGCTGGATAGTTGCCAATTCTGTGAACAACAAAGACTTTTTAATGTTTACTAGGTAGAAATATTCATGAAGCATGAGGCAGTCATGATTTAAATAGCCACACATAAATCCATAGGTATTTCATATGGAATTGTAATAAGATGATGTCACCTCACTTGTCTTGATATTACGATAAAAAGAATCCCTTTTCGTGCTATATTGACTTAAAGGAATTAATGAAAACATACTGTCAAACTGTCAAAAAAAGAATTTATTACCACTTGTTTATGACTAACACTTGTTGCGCTATCAGGTTGGCACTTTTCCAGTTATACCTGTAAATGAATAAAGAAGATCGGTGTCACAGATTATATGAAAGTGCCATGTTTGATTTGATAAAATTATGATAGTTCATTTCACAATCTGAGTCTTTTGATGACGGAGTGTCCCTTTCTGTGGAGTCTTTAAAAAACACACATCTGTTACCTTCAGTTTCTTTGCAGTTATCAAACTAATAGTGCAGGTAGACCATTCATGGTTTTTTTTATTGCTCCACTAAAAGTTTTACTTATTTGCTGATGAATCATTAATTGGCAAGTTTTGACCACTTCATAAAGACGAAAGAAAATCTCATCCTGTTCCTTTCAATTAATGATTTGCTTAAAAGGAAGTTACCATGCAGCTCTACCACATTGTCATTTTTTCCTTGTTGTTGGGAGCAAAGTTTTGAAAAAGTTACAATTATTCCATTTGTGTTTTTAAAAATAATATCCGACATTATCTTATTTTATTTTGTTGATAGACAACATGGAGACAGATCCATACATCGATTTCACCCAACAAGATGAGCTGTCAAGTGTCACTTTTATCATCAATGACACCAAGCTTTATGTCCACAAAGAAGTCTTAGCAGCCTGGTCCCCAGTCTTCAAGTCGATGTTTACTAGGGATTTTAAGGAAAAAGAAGCCAAAGAAATCCCGTTGCCAGACAAGAAAGTGGGCGATTTTGTGGAGCTGCTTCATTGCATGTATCCGCCTATTAAACCAGTAACAGGTAATTATATCAAATCAATAGAACTTGTTGTATTTTCCAATAATGGCTGTGGTTAGACATACCCTTTGGAATCGATTAAATCCCCCTTTTTTATTTTTTGTTTTTTTTGTTTTGAACTATTATTTATAGAGGATAGCCCATTCAGCTTAAGCTGGTCTTCCATGGGGTCCTCTTTTTGAGAATGAGAGACAGATAACGACATTGTTTTCGGTTTTTAACCCGCTGTAGAGTTTATTGACTTATTTATTTCGATTGAATTTGCTTCTAGACAAACTTTTGGAATCCTATATATAATTTTCATAGTTAGACACACTTTTTAACCAAAGAGATTTAATCAAAATTTTAAAAAAGGGTTTTAGTCGATTTCAAAAGTGTGTCTTACCACAGTTGTTATAGCCTAAATGTGTTTAATCCGATCATAAATTAACACTCTTTCTCTTCATTTGGATTTCTCATATTCAGATTCAAACTACAAACAGTTGTTGCCATTAGCAGAAGAATATCAAATAACAGAGGTCAAGAAAAAATGCGAAGAGTTTTTGCTGACAAAGCCTGGAAGTATGGAACTACTTGTTGTTGCACAGGCTTATGGGTTACCAAACCTGGTCACAAAGGCTGTTCAATATGCACGCACAAAATCTTATGCTGAACTATTAAAAGATCCTTTCTTTGAACATTTGGAGCCAGTCAATCTTATCAGTATTCTGAAACTACGAGTCCAAGATTTGGAGTCAGAAGTTGAACGTCAGAAGAAAGTTTCTGGAGAAAGAGATGCCAAGCTTTATGGCTGTATCAGTGAGCTTGCGTCTGGCTATGGAAGTTTTTGTGCTGAGTGCAAATCAAGAAAAGTAAATGAAGGGTGCCATAACTGTCTGAAAATGTTCAAAGAAAAAGTGAAAGGAAAATGTGAAGAGGCCAAGGCAATCAGACATCAGAGTCCTTATATTTGAAAACAATATGATTGTGTGATTGTAAATGTGAGAAAGAATCCTGCAGACATTGGGAATTGCTTTGGGGTAATATATTAGTTTTGACGATATAAAGAATTGGTTTGACTTATGGTATAAACTTATATTTCATATTGAAAGAGACTTACACATAGAAAACAGCTCTTGAGTGGTTTGAAAGAAATGATGATGCAGATTATTGTATGAATCTAAATATTTTGATAAGATGTACAGTATATATATATGAAACGTGACTGTCAAATGGTTTTCTGGATCTAGAAAATTTTTTTTCTTTACAAACAATTGCTGATGGCACTTCCTGAAAGGATAGAGTTTGTCGGAATGAGATCTTCAATGCATAAATTGCTACATTTTTATTTTTTATTTGATATCATGATCTTGATTTTGTTAAATATTATTGTCAATGGTTGACCAGTCTGTTGTATAAAAGATTTCAGTGAGACTCTTCCTACCAGGGTTACCTGTCTTGTTGCACCTTTCTCTCATTTTTAGAGTTCTCTTAAAGGGTGTATAATGATAGCATTTGAAAAGAAGCACTTAAGTTTGGGTGAAATTCAACACTTCTTAAGACATAATTTTGATCGCAACTGTTACTTACAGTTAAGAAAAAATGTATATTATTTAATTTAGAACCCCACTTATTCTACAGTCACAATAGCTCTTAAGAACGCTGTACAAACGATTCTTAGATGTAAGAAATGGTCCAAGAATAGTTTGCATGGTGTTCGTAAGAGCAATTGTGACTGTAGCATAAGTTACGGACATTTCTACGTTTAATCAGAAAGATTCCTTTTTATAGATTAGTAAATGGCAATTTTAGAATCTTTAGAAAGATTGATATAGAATAGACTTTTAAAAAAATGAATGGTGCTTACTTGACTCGTTGTGAAGTATTCATGGTTTGTTCCTGTTGATACAATTATCATGTAGATGTTGAGGGAGATTTAGAAAATGGTAAGAAAGTGGTATAGTTTGTTAAAATAAAGAAAAGATTTTATTAACAAAAAAATTGTAAATATCTAATGACCCCAGTGTTAAACTAAAGTGTAATGTTATTGATATGAGAACAAAGACATGGATTGATTTTGAAAATAATCATAATCTTTGTGTTTTTAATTTGCATATCATTACAATGTACATAATATCGTATGACATTTTCATAAGGATAACTGTTTATGATAATATACATGGAATGAATGAATGGTGATAAAATACACACTGGCTTTGCTATAAATAATTACTTTTTCATCTTTTTTTTATCAGCTTAATTCAAATGACTGTTTTGTTTTGAAAGAATGGAATTGGTGACGATACTGATACAAACAAACATACATTCAATATTTTAATATCCAAAAATGGACATGTGTATGATCGACTTGCCTTTTGACTGTAAATACTGACAACATAATCTTCAAATTTACATTTCATCTTTTACTGATATCTGCAAAATTAGAGGTGGCATCAGTGGGTTTGAAAAATCTAAATTTCATAGGATTTTTAGGTGTTTAGTAATGAAGAATTACAACTTTATTTTACATGCAAAGCATAGTCAATGTTAATGTATAGCAGACACAGCTTTAAAACCCTCCCTTTGAGTGCGCATGTGCAGTAAACGGCGGAAATGAGATAACGGCCATTCTAAAAAACAGGTCTATACACACAATTTACTCTTTTTTTTGCCCAAACCTTATTTGGCTCTGCCACTGTCTGGCAAAATGAAGTTGTCTTTCACCCAAGTGCAATTAGATCACAACTTGGCTACTCATTCTCGCCACAGGATTGAGTGCCTGAACTCGGCTGAGGAAAGAGTTGCCTCTAAAAATAAAATAATTGAGTACAAAGATTGTTTTAAATTTAAGAGGATTGTTGTATATGTGCACAATGCTGTCATCTAGTGGCTGTTAGGAATAGTATTTCATACTTTGTAAATTATAACATGACCACATGAAATAGATCAAATTTCATGTAATATGAGATTTCACCCTATCATTTAGCAAGCAAAATGTATATCTGACCACATGTTAGAGGCAGATTTAGTGTAATTAGACAGTTAGCCACATGCATTAGAAAGACCAAAGATAAGAACAGAGAAACAGAAAGTCACAAAAAGCATCTCCCAGAAAGACCACAATCGTGAGTTAAATTCATTATTTTTGTATAAGTAAAGTCAGCAATTATTGTTAGCATACCCATATGTAGTTTCTATGGAAAAGGTATATGTTTTTACTATCTTAAGAAGAGGAATACTAGTATGTAATTCCAGCATGGTAATGTGGAAAAAGCACTGCTATTATAAATTATTGTAAAGAGTTTTTTATTAAAATATAATGTGATTGAAATGCACATTTGGCAATAAGATTTGTTCTTTAGGTCATTTTGATGTAGGATTTATATGTAATGTTACTTGATGATGATTTTAGATTACTATTTGAGTCAAAAGTATTTTGTGAATGTGTAAAGTATACAGATTACATCTTTGAAACCATATATCAGAGCAAACAGTGCATCCATCTAGTAGTCTGGAATAGTAAAGTAATTCCTGAGAGAGTAGCTCCACCTAGTAGTTTAAATGATGCTATCTCTCTTTCCTTCATCATATGTTTTAGTTTATGTTCACAGTAAATGTACTATTTGATCATAAATACACCAAAAGGATAGACAAGATGGAGACAGAGACCGATCCATACATTGATTTTACGCAGCAAGATGAGCTGTCAAATGTAACGTTGGTTATTGAGGAGACAAAGCTTTATGTCCATAGAGAAGTTTTAGCAGCCTGGTCCCCAGTCTTTAAGACTATGTTTACCAGTAATTTCAAGGAAAAGGCAGCCAAAGAAATCCCATTGCCAGATAAGAAAGTGGGAGATGTTGTGGAGTTGCTTCACTGCATGTATCCTCCAATTAAACCAGTTTCAGGTAATGATATAAAATCAATGGAACTAGTGTTATTTTCCAATTGTAGTTGTGGTCAGACACTCTTTTGAAATTGGTCAAATCCCATTTTTGCTGCAGACTTATTATTTTGGTCGAACTAGAAAGTAGATATATACTAGTCTATTGTAAAAGCACCACCATAAGCAAGTTGTTTTGAGAAATTTATTTGACTAACCACTTAGATAACCACTCACCAAAATGTGCCAGCTGACAAGAATAATTTTTTAAAATGAAATTGATGAACACCCTTTCTCTCTGGCTTTCTCATATTCAGCTTCTAACTGTACAATGTTGCTGCCATTAGCAGAAGAATACCAAGTTACAGAGGTCAAGAAAAAATGTGAAGAAGTTTTGCTGACAAAACCTGGAAGTATGAAACTTCTTATTGTAGCACAGCAATATAGGATGCGGAAACTTGTCAGAAAATCTGTGGAATTTGCATCCGGAAAGTCCTATGCACAACTCCTAAAGGATCCTTACTTTAAATATTTGGGGCCAGACCACCTAATGAGTATTCTGAAATTACGAGTTCAAAAATTGGAAGGAAACTTTGAACACCAGAAGAAACTTTGTGAAGAAAGGGATTACAAGCTGTATGTCTGTATCAATGAGCTTGTATCAAGCAATGGACATTATTGTTCTGAATGTAGGTCGAGATCAGTTGAAGGATGCAACAATTGTTTGAAAATTTTCAAAGAAAAAGTGATAAGAAAATCTAAAGAAGCCAAAGCAATGATTATCTGTAAAGAAAGTTTATAGTATTTCTTTTTTAAACTAATGGTGCTTACTTGACTTGGGAAGTATTGTAGATGTTGAGGGAGATTTAGAAAATGGTAAGAGTTTTGTTAAAAAAGCATTTATTAACAAAAAAATTGTAAATATCTAATGACACCAGTGTTAAACTAAAGTGTAATGTTATTGATATGAGAACAAAGACATGGATTGATTTTGAAAATAATCATAATCTTTGTGTTTTTAATTTGCATATCATTACAATGTACATAATAATATTGTATGACATTTTCATAAGGATAACTGTTTATGATAATATACATGGAATGAATGGATGGTGATAAAATACACACTGGCTTTGCAATAAATAATCACTTTTTCGTCTTTTTTTATCAGCTTAATTTAAATGACTGTTTTGTTTTGAGAGAATGGAATCGGTGATAACATACGATACTGATACAAACAAACATATATGCAATATTTTAATATCCAAAAATGGACATGCATATTACCTTCCCTTATGCTAACATTCCTAGAATACATTTAAATTTTGCCCAGTAATAGTTCCCAGTACCCAGCATAGAATAATTTAAAGTTATTTATAATTTGTCTAGTATTCTAAATGTACAAAATAGATACAATTTTACAATCAAATCATTATTTTTTTCTTCTTTCTATTTGTTGAAAATCTAAAATGTAGATGCTATTCACAGATTCTATACAAGGTTTTCCCATTCATACTTGACAGAAATCTGATGTTTTAATTATTGACTAAATGAATTTCCCTCTCTCTTTTTGAATCAGACTGCTTGGGAGGGATATATTGAGTTAAACATACTCAAATATCAATAAATGAAAATAGATGACATCTTCATTTTCTTCTGATCACTGTCCCTCCATCAAAGCTAGGAACCTCCACCATTTGGAATTAAGTGCCAAAACACTTTGAATTTCTCTTGAGATGATAATTTAAATCTACATTCCTGCGGCTATTTGTTTATTTATCTTGTCTAAAAGTTGCATATCCAATCGCCTCTGCCTCACATGGACAACAACATATGATCCTAGTCCAATAAGGAAGATCGTGGATTCAAACACCCAGAAGTGCTGTTCTTCAACCTTTGAGAGTTTAGGACAACTGAAAACAACAAATATGAAGAAAAGGGTTCAAGGTTAAACTCCTCTGATGCAATGAATAATTAAAAAATATATCAAATTAAAATTGAAAGTAGTATAGAATAAATAATAAATTAGTTGTTGTTTTTCTTAGGAGAATCAATAAATAAGAAGGCCATTTCAAATGAATCAATTGGATCAATCCAATTTTTTATGACAAAAACTCAATTGACCAACTAATCAATTTGGAATGGCCTCACTTGAAATTTTATCCTATTGTCATGAATTTGTAAAAGTAAATATGATGATGCTAAAAATGCTTGTTTGAAAAATTGTTACCTTTTGGAGGCTTTCACTTCCTTTCCGTCTTCATAAATACACTTCAGTTCTTCCATGTATCCGGTTTCTTTACAATAATCATGTACTTTCTAATAAAGAGATGTAATGAATATATATGAAATTCTTGTTTCAAAGTAGATTGTTACCTTTCTCGAGATTTTTTGTTTGGGGGTGTTGAGTTCCCAAAGATTAAGGGGTTCAGAGGAATTTTTTTCAATGAAAAATAATTCTGTTAATATGTGGTATTTAAGACCTTGTAGACTCTAATGTTATAATCATACAGCTTGAAAAACATCTATATCTTCATTCTATCTGAGTATATCACTTTGGATACAAATTATTATGCACAGTTTTTACAGTCTGACATCTTCTAAACTTTCAGAGGATTAATAAATACAATGACCTACCTTTTCAAAGGCAGTACAAGGGGCACAGGCTTTTATTACTTCATTTTTTGTCTTTTCCCAGCATTCAGATGTGACATTGCCTGAAAATCAATCAAATATTCTCAAGTTAAAAATGGGATCAATGGTGGATATTCAGGGTACATAATAGTGTCATGATTGTTCAAGTACAATGCAAGTCTAAAAAAATATCTTTTGACTGGTTATAAATCTTTTTCAATCTGAAAACTGTTTCAACTGGCCTCACAGACAGCTGACCTGCCCACGTTCACAATGACACCTAGTGGACAATCTTGCTTACTGTCAGATTGAAAAAGTTTTCCAATGTCAGAGATCAAAGCTCTTATGAAAGTGAGCAAATCTATAACCAGTCAAGAGTGCACCTTTTTTACTTGTATAATATATAATACTGTTTAAATGAATCAACATGTCAAGTCCTGTTGTTTCCTTAGCATTTATGGAAATATAGAATAAATATGAACCAACTTTATATTCAAGAAAAACAAAAGATGTTCTCTCACCTGGTGCCCTTGTGACATCTTTTAAATCATGATTTAATGAATAGTTATTTTCAATCACCAAAACAACAACTGAAACTCTGAAAAAATATCAAAATAAAAAGGTAATTATACATACTGTATTACATAGCTTAAAATATCACTTTAAAACAACATGATGACTACATGTATAAGTCAACACAAATTTTTTGATAGGTTAAAAATTTCTTAAAACATTTTTCAAATACATGTACCTATAGCTTTGACTTTTTCAACTCTAAATTAGCTTGGGTAAGCTCACAAGGTTAAAAACATTTCTAAATAATCTTTGTAGAATTCAAACAAACATCTGATTTGAAGTAATAAGAAAATATCCATCAAACTTACATAACTAGCATAACACATGCTGCACCCATGCGCTTCTTGGTGCAAAATTCAATCATGACCCCCAATGCTGAGACTTGACAAGAGTTAATTTGAGCTATCTTGAAAAGTGTGTAAATCTTTTATGAATTCTTTTTTTCTTCAACAGTGTTCATGTAACCATTTTGAGACTGCCTTTTCATTGCATTTTACAACTTCCCAATTTGCTGAAAGGGAAAGACAGGGTGTGTTTGTCAAGTAACATAATTATGAAATTGTATTATACTTATTTTCCACCAAATGGTTAGTATTTCATGGTAATATTATAATAAAGGTTACAGGGTGTCAATTAGATTTTGCTGTCAGGCTGACCCACATAGCGTGTTTATTAAGATTATGGCCGATATTTGAAAATTCAGGTAGACCGCACTTTACTTTATTATGGGGATAGAAGTGTCTTTATCTGATTCTGACATCCCCCATGACCCATACATTGCTATTCCCACGACCCTTCTCTCCATTGAAATATAGTAAGTGGTCCACCTATTTCGGTGGTTGATTTTTTTCCTTTCGATATAAATTTCCCTTCATCCTTGAAACATATGTTTCTTATTAAATGTAAAAAAAAAACACTGAAAAAATCCTTTATACCAACTGCCACTAAAGAACTAAACACACCAATGTAATTTTCAATGTAATTTTTATGTATAAATGTTTATGCTCTTACTTGTATCATTTATTAGTCATGCAATAGAATATGTAATTTTAACTATATTCTATTTTTAATTAAAGTGCAGTATAGTACCCTTTTATTCTTGTATGATTACATGCTCAGTAGTGTATCTTTTATATCTGTATGTCTTAAGTTTTACTGTTTAGTGTACAGTAATTTATCCCATTGTTGATGTGATTTCGGTGTTTTGATTGGTTTATAGCCAGTGTGTAAATAGCTGTATTCTCACCATAGACAAGCTATTAATCCCGTAGCGGTCAATACAACTA
>JAVSBT010456878.1:0-23632 GCA_033118115.1 Pharyngocirrus eroticus
ATATATATTGATAATGCAGCTTTCAGATTAGTTTTTTGTCCAATAATATAACATACTCATTTGATTTGTAGTAAAACTCTAACATGTCAGCGTATTTCATTTCCCCCTGTTTTGACCCTTTCTGGTAATGCAATAAGTGCATAAAATAATGGGAACCTTTACACGAGTTTTCTCAGTATTTTAATATAAAAGTCTATCTCTCCATTACTTAGACACTATAAATATCGTCATGTGTCACTATTCTCCCTGTCAATGTAAATTGACTTCCTATATGGTACAGATAGACATTTCTTACATGTTCTCCCATTTCTCTACAGCATCTTCTCATACTAAAATTTCGCTGTACTTACCCATTGGAATCAATTCTGGCAGTGCAAAAATCCGAGGAATACACCATTGGAAGACAAGAACAAATCCAAAGACATTTCTAAAAAAAAGGAAAGTCATAGTTTTCTTCTCCATCTCCAAAGCAATTCAGTGTAGGCCTGTAATGATAACAGTATCAGTCAGTTCTTTTTCTTAGTCCTGGTTTCCGACTGTATTTCATGATTTTTCCAATCTAGTTCTTGTAAAGCGCTGCTTCAGCTCTCCAGTGTCATCTTGTTTCCACTTATGCGCATGGCCTTCCTTTCCCTTTCAGTAATAATCATGATTTATGTTGATGTTTACACTGCCCGGATGCCAAATAAGCTCCTAGGCTTAATGGAAAGGGGGGTATCCACACTTCTTCATCGTTTGTGTCGGGGAAAAAATGTTCTTTCGAAATTACATATTAAAATTGTCAATTCTTAGAAGTTCATAGGCTATCTTATTAATTTGATCCGGATTTTATTTAAGGGAGGAAGGGTCCTGCTGTTTTGCGAATTCTTCTAGTCTTGTCTATAGTGTCATAAATATTTATCTAATGTTGTACAATTATACTAAAATTCAAGATAATTATTGCCAAATCTTTTTAGTTGATAAATATAATGTGAGTGAAATGTATCAGGCAATTGTTTTTGAATAACATGATAATAAATTAGTGCTAATGTAACACATGATTTTTATAAGGATGATACATTTGAGAGTAAATTTTACGTTTTTTTTACTATTTAGAGATGAAAATATTGACATTTTTATCAGACAATAAAAATTGACGTTTATCTCTTTGTTTTTAACTATAGGATTTTGTATACATTGCACTATTATGAAACATGTATATTTTCAATGCGAATTGTATGATGTACAAGTGAACATGGAAAAATGAATTTATGGATTTAACATGGGAAAATATGCAAACAAATCCTTATTTGCAAATATGCCTGATTGGACTAATGGAGATTGCTAGCCTTGAATAGTTGTAATCTTATCTATTGAAAAAAGAATGTTAATGTGAACATGAAAACATGAATTTAGGAATTTAACGTATAAATGGGAACATTTGCATATGAACATGAATTATGCAAATGAAGCCTACATGGTTGAAGTAATGGTGATTGCTAGCCTAAAACAGCTGAGCTTTAAGGCACTTATCAGATCTTTTGGGGCCTGTGTTTTATTCATGCAAATTTTGTTTTTTGTTTCATTTGTTATTTCTAAAGTTTCTAGTTCTAGGTCAACTTCAATGGATTCAAGTTGTGGTTCAGATGATATAATTATGATTTGGATAGGGTTTCTCTAATATTTTTGAGCTGTAAACTCAATAACGCTATCCTGTTTCACTACCTTAAAAGGGACAGTTACACTATTCAATTTAGAAACTATTAGTTATATAGATATGATATTTTTTTGTGTAAAAATAGCTGTACCACACAAAAAAAAAAACCCTGTAATTATTTCTTCCTTGTATGAAAAAGTTTTAAAGTATGTTACAATATGTAATTATTTCATTACTTTTTATTTAGTTGCAACATTTAACTTGGTTGCTGAGAAAATTACTCATTGGGTGTAAATTCACGGTGTTCTATGAATAAATCAGGCTGAAACTAAGTGTTTGAAGTTGGAATTGGAAAAGCCTGCTGAACTCATGAATTCTGAATGTGTACACACACTCTGAGCACTACTGTGGTAAAGCTAAAATGCAATTCGTATTGCTAATGGGACTTTAACATGGACTATCTACTTTAGGGCTATAAATATGAAATAGGATAAAAGTTGTTTTATATCAACACTCCTCCAATTCTTTCAGTACCCATGGCATAATATTATTCAAAAAAAGGTCTTATATTTACTATCAATATCACTATGGATAAATTCACATGTATGTCCGTGTGCTTTTAATGTCTATTTATTCTTAAGCAGTTAAAAAATAACATTCTGTGTGATAAGATTCTTGAAAAGGAGTTACAGAATGTATAGATATTTTGTCCTCATACAATAGGGGGATGTTGACATTATTGGGGTGTTAAGTTTATCCTAGAAACAACCCAATAATGATCATAAGAAATATGTGTTCAAATTTCAATGCAAGAATGACCATGATTATGCCTTTTTACCTGGGCAAAGTTCTCATAAGGCTAATAATGAATGCAGATTATTACTTGGTATATATACATGTACTTTAAAGCTTTTTATTTGATTACTTCCAGGAACTCTTTCACATCTTTTGATTAAAATATAATGTAATGTGGCTTTGAATAAACCATGTAATAATCTTTCTTTTTTAAAAAAAGAAGAGAGGTGTGATGGACGTTGGATCATGCGTATTTGAAAATCAACCTTTTACATATTTCTAATGTACATTTTTTTTATTGCCATGATATGAACATATTGAAAAGATCTTTGATAGGTAATCATTGTTAATTGACTATCACTACATATGATTGCAAAGCATGCAACTATATCAAAGCATAGTAAAGACAACCCGTGCTAGCAAACCCATGGAAACTTAGTGTAGACCTAGGAAGACACATATCTTTCCTGGGATCTATACAAATGACATCTCTGTGTCATGAGACTGGTAAAACCTGCAGTTGAAAAGGTTCCTGGGATAAGGAATGAAAGCCTCTTAAGGTTACTTCTAATCATTTCACTGTGAGTAACTATTCTATGTACAGTAATGCAATAAACCTAGGAAAGTAGAGTAGCCCCAAAGGAAAGTCTTAAAAATCTCTGAAATTTTATATAAAAGGGCAAATGTTTAATTGGAAAAAAATGTTATTCATGTAACACACCAAAGATGTTTTTTTGTTGTGATTTAAGCTAAACAACTCACAAAAATGACCTAATAAAACAAATCTTATGGTAAAAACATCATGACACACATTTCATAAACACATAAATATCTAGAACATATACTGTAGGGTTTTCTTCAGTTTTTTTCATATTGAATGACAAAAAAATTAAACTCAGAAGAAAAGTAACCCTATTTTTTTGTAAAATAAAGCTGTAATGCAGAACTCTGCAAATTTTCATAATAGTTTTATTGAAATTGATAAATTCTAAACTACATAACAAAGTTTCTCCTATAGTTGACTACTTTTGTAAAGAACATTTCTACACTTTCTTTTTGCCAGTATGTAAATACTTTTAATTTTATTTTCTACTTCATTTATTTGGTACTGCTTCTCATAGCATAGTCAAAGTTTCATACAGCAATGTCTGATATTTGGAATTTATCAAGAAAATTCTTCAAATCTAACCACTATTACCACAAAATGGTCCCAGCTTTCATGCAGATATTTTCAGAAGATTACGATCTTTAATGTGGCAGCTATTTTTACCTAAGTGAGCATGACAAATGCACTATACATGCAGTCTAAGGACATAACATAGAACAAGCATTGGATGACATTTGACAAAATGACAGTTGTCGACATGTCAGCAGCACTGGAGGCCAACAGTCAGACAAAATACAAGGAACATAATTATACAGCCACAAAATCTGCAGTATAACACAACTAGGGTTGCGGATTGCTTCTTCATGACACACTTGAATAAGGGTGATTTGCTTTTTTTGTTACTTGTTGACAAGAAACAAACAGTTTTTTTAAACTTGTGTGTGACTGTGAGTGTTTCCATCAGCATAACCATCTAAAGTAATAAGTTGAGCTGCTGGTGCATAGTTGTACTGAAAATAAATAAAAAACAAAATGCTTAACTAACTATATCACTACACAGCGATAAAGAAAAAAAAGACACATTTATACATGTATATGCAAAAAAGATTCCTTACAAGTAAATGATATCTTTAAGGCGTCCATTTTGATATCTAATGCACTAACATGCATCTAAATTAATATACTGATAAAAATTATGTTCCTAAGCGTAAAGTGAATGATAAAAAAAATCCAATTATACATGGATGCTTACAGAGACGATGACATTTTATTATATCTGTTTTGTCACTTAAATCAAATTCATAATAATGTGAGTTTGTCAACTTGATTGCAGCCTATTCTTAATTGCCCTTTTCTATTTTATACTTTAATGCCATTATAGAGAAAAGAAATTGTAAGGATATTTGAAAGGAGACAAACAACGATTACAAAGAATTAACTTCTACCTATTTCTATATTGCATGCATTCACCATCACTGAGGAAGCAAACTGATTATTTAAGAAAAAGTGAGAGAATAATGTCTAACACAGCAAGCCATGCACTTTGAATAACATACACTTTTTATACATATGGATCTTGGAACCAATGACCTATTTGCTAATATACAAGGGGTCGATTTACTTGTTTTTCTTTAGATGGACCAACACTCATGGTTGTTAAGAAAATGG
Source organism: Pharyngocirrus eroticus (assembly GCA_033118115.1). Lineage (NCBI taxonomy): Eukaryota > Metazoa > Annelida > Polychaeta > Saccocirridae > Pharyngocirrus > Pharyngocirrus eroticus. The sequence continues at coordinate 4,707 of JAVSBT010456878.1, forward strand.
CAAAATCTGAGGCTAAAGATGTCCTAAAGCCAAAAATATATACTTTTATAGCGTAGTCTTTTATCGAAAAGGATTATTTGGGACATATGTTCGTGCATATAAAAAAAAACCAGTTAGACCCTCACGCCCCCTTAAGTGTATAAGACACCACTCAGAAGAAAATTTGTTAGGTTTCTCGATTTTATTTTAATTAATAAAGTTATTACATAGCCTAGGCTAGGCATGAGCAGCTATGCAATATCTGCAATTATTTGTGTTGTCGTTTCTAATCTTAATATTCTTTGATTTATTATGGCCAACATGTAACATTATCATGCTTATTATACCTCAAGGTACTAGGAGCAGTACTCAGGGTGAAAACACTGTTTTAGCATTACTATTGCAGCTAAAGACTAAATCGAGGCAGCAGCAGGGTGCTTTGGAAAAGCAAATAAAAGCTTGATCAGAAAGGCATGAATTCAAGCAAACAACTACGATGGTGCACAGACAAAATAATATGGATTAAGAAAAGTACATGAATGTTAGAATACCAATTTCATTTTTAAATAGGCTGTATCTGCCTATAGTGGAGGTGGTCTTGAATTCTATGTTTGGCATAGCAATTGGGGTAAAAATATTCCTACTTACACAGAGTATTGCAAACAAGATAAACTCTAAAGGTCAACGACATTCAACCCTTTTTAATTTATAAATTAAAAAAATACAATACATTGAATCACTTATGAAAAATTACTACTGTTTAGTTAAATATTAGAGAACAAAACAAACAAACAAGCAAACAAACAATAATAATGATAAAAAAATAACTTTTCATTGCTAATAAGACCTTGTCTATAATAAGTTCCTTACAATTAAACAGATAAATAATTACTATTACCCAAAGATAGAAAGAATTGATAAGTTAGAGACCAGCAAACATATTTCTCATTCTGATGTACACTCTAGTGTATGTGATAATATTTGAGAATGTATGATATCTTTTTACATATTTATCACACCATATATTTTTGGCTAGTTTAAGAATTGATGCTTTCATTTCCAGAAGAAACCAAATTCAACTATACATCACATAAAACTTCAGTTACCAGCTTATGACTATGATGTTCCCATATCTATGTAAACAATATAAAGATATCAGTGAATGATTGGTTTGAATATGTTTGCAGATATCTAACAATTTTCGATCACACCAAGTACCGTTGACATGGAAAGATTTGGTGGCACCTCTGGTTGATCTACCGGTGTGACCTCCTTGTCAGGTTTTCCTTTTATAGATAGTCTTGCTTTAGACTTAACAGCATTGGAAAATGTGGTCTAATTGATAAAAAAGAAAGAAAAGATAGGAGTAAAGTTCACAATCTATGCCAATTTTGGATTTCATTGTAAATGCAGGGAGGATTACAGATTTTTTCCAATCTTATCCCTCTGTTTAAAATATTTTGATAATCTGTATAGTCACCTCATGTTTTTTTTAAAATGAGCCACTTTCAGGGTGTGATTTACTTTTTTTACGACACTGGACAGACGGACCAGTAGGTCAAAATCTCTACTGGACCGTCCAATATGCTACTGGACCGCTAACTTGAATAAGAAGATAAGCCCAAATTTTCACTGGACAGCCAGACCAGATCTCAGCCGGACTGGACCAAAATTCACTGGACATGGACCATGCAGTGGACCAGTGGACCAGTAGTAAATGGCACCCTGACTGTATATGGAAAATTAACAGACCAAAACTTCTTGGGCAAAATTTACTTGCTTTTCTCAACATAAGATTATGAATTTATTTTCTCTTTTTTTTCATCAGCTTTCAATTGGTTTAAGTCCCTCCTCAAAATCGATCAAAAATGATTAGTAGGATAAATCATTGATGCTGCACTTAATTTCACATACCTTTCTCTTATTGGCTTCAACTTTGGATTTGTAAAGGAATTCTGATCCAGCCATCAATACAGCAACAACTATTCCACCAAGTAAAATGTAGAATATTCCAGCAACATTTATCAGCTTCAAAGCACTTGTAGATTCTGCCTGTATAAAAGAAAACAATAAATATGATATGAAAACCAATGACACAAACAAAACTTGGTCCAGATTTCCTGTTATTGACACGTGGGTATAGCATGAAGCACATCTGCTCCCTTTACGCAATAATGAGCTATCATATTATAGTATAACTATAGATAATAGGTGAATTATATAATTATGTTATCTTTGCAAAAGAGTGCATCTTGGGAACTAGGCCACCAGGTGGCGAGACAATCACCGACTATACACTCATTATAAAAAGGATTGATCATCAAAGTGATGCCTCGCATAGGATTTCTGGTGCTTTAAGACTTTAGCGCCTTTCACTCTGTATTCAGTTGAGTCAATGAAGCTGTTCTCTGTACACTAATGTGCATGGCTTTAAACAGCCAATTAGAATGCACAGTTGAACAATGTCATTGCATAGGTAGAAATGTTTGGAAAAACCCCAAATAAACTCTATTTCAAGCAGCAGTCCGCTACAAATAACTTTACAAAAAGTTGTAAAAGCTCATGGTTTCATCTCTGATTTCTAAGTAATTAAGGTTTGGCTATTAGCCAATAAGGCTGGTGCTCAACTGCTCATCCCTAGTTTCTGTACTGACTGCAGCATATATGACTGAAAGTTTGGCCAGGATGCTAATCCGTCGAGAGTTACTTTCCTAGGATTATCTGGAACCAATTTAACATTTCTTGGGTGAAAAGGGGAAATTAGGACTCAGTATCTTTCCCAAGAAACATCATGGGACAGGGCAACCTGATCTAAAGATGAGTGCCTTTTCACTGAGCCACTATGCTCCCAGAGAAGAGAATACAATGTCATGTACTTACCTTTTTCTTGTCATCTGAATCACATTCACCTTTTAAATACCACCATTTCTTTTCCAATATTAGTAATGCTCCTTCTTCTCTTAATTCTAAAACTGCTACTGTTATGTTATCCCTAAAAATATAGTTACATTTTTCTTAAGGCCTGTTCAAATTGATAAGCTGGTTGGTGAATATCTTGTCATAAAAAAGTTGACCAGTCTGGCTAATATTTTGTTTGCACAAAATAGCATTTTTATATTTATAACTGAAAATGTATATTTACAAGCCAACAAAGTTTTTATTTGATTTTGTTACCTAAATTTGACAAAAAATATCAAAATTAAAAAAAAATCTTAATCATGAAAATATGATCTGGGCTAAGTGGTTCTAAGAAATCAAAACAACTCATTTACCAGTCTTGAACTCTGCAATAAAGATCTCCTTATAAAGAGAAGTGACCTAAAACATCTAGATGGCTCTGGAAATAATTACATGTATTATAGTGTTATCACTAATCAGTATTAATCATCAAACCTAAGGTATTTCTTACCTCAAATCTGATCCAAGGGGTGTTCCAATACCATATCCTTTTGAATCTAAATTACTCCCCACTTTGATGGTGTCACAAGGTTTTCTCTGATTCATATAGTCATTAGTTGTTGATTCTGTTAAAAACGCATAGCGCCCATTTTCATTTCTCACCCTGGCCACCCCCTCTTCATTGGAGTTCGCAAACACTGTAGGTTCATGGGAACTCATGAATGACCACATTCTTTCATAGACATTTATGGTGGAAGTCTGAGATTAAGGATAAAAGATGGATATTGAAGAAGAGTCACTTAGTCTTAAAGTGGGAGATAATTAGAGGAGGTTGTATGTGGCAAGATAATTGATTGTCTTCTCTCAATAGACTAAGGGTTCTTCAAATTGTATTACTCCATTGAAACCACCCTTTCACTAAACCCGTAGTCCCATAATAAGATAAAGACACCCTCATGTACAGTATTTGAATATATATTATATGACATATTCTACAGACATATAAAATCTGATACATCTCCTATTATAGTGTTTCGCAACTTTGTTATTAGTATAAGAGCACCTATACATTTATGAAATAATTGATTAGCTTTTAGTACTACAATTATCTTGGTAAAAAAAAATCCCATTTCTTTGCAGGCATGGTTTTACCTTGAAAAAGTCCATAGTGGAACCCCCTGCAATAACACCATACTTAATTTCTGTTTGCTTAGCAAGATCATCTGCCGATTCGATAGGTGACTGCATTCTTTCAACGGTCAAGAAAGCTGCCAGATTAGCAGTGTAAGATGAAATGACGATTAAGGTAAAGAACCACCAAACACAGCCAACAATCCTACCAGACATTGACCTAGAAAGATATAATTTTTGATGTTTCTTATCAGTTAGATTGTCTATTCTAGTGCTTATCTTCTGCAATTCACCAGCGCTAGTATTTCAAGCTCTCATTGATAACATTTGTCCTTTTTTTTATGTCAAATAAGGAGTTAAAGCATTTTGTTCCTAAGTGCATTGGCAATGTTTCATTTCAGCTACATAAAATAAAAGTATATGTATACATGTATACATGTATACATAGTAAAATAGAAACTCTATAGGCTTTTTTAATTTTTCTACCTGTGGAATTACAAGCATGGCAGGAAAAAAGTGGAATAAAGAAATTAAAAAAGAAAAGTTAAAGTATTGATTTTTCTTAAAATATTTATAAAAAGAAAATTATGCTTTTCCCATGACAACAAATCTTGAAGGTGAAAACAATGTTGCAGGTTTACTAGTATTTTAGTGGATGCAAATGTGGAAGGGCATGCCATAATAATAAGTGATGATAAACCCATTCCTTATTTAATCCTATGATACATTTTTCAATAAATATCGAAGTAAAGATTTGTCTGTTTTTTTTATTGTCCACTATATTTAATGGAGGGTCCAAATGCAGATAAATTTTAATGTCACAGTTTAAGGGTAAAATGTGCTTTATTTTTCAGCGCGCATTGTAAAATTAAAATGTCTTAAAACACACATGGAAAATGTTGAGTTGACGACACATAAACAAAAAAATGTTTATGGCCATTGGGTGCAGACAGACACTCTAAAAACAGACAAGTTTCAACATCAACTGGTTTTAAAAATATCCAACTGATGCAGGATTAAAATTATCACCCTCTACTTCCATTTGAAACATACCCAGTCCCATCTAACTGCCTAAAAGTTGTCATCTTGTGATGAAGTTCCAACTTCAACTGTTTTTAAACATAACCAACTGATGTAGGATTAAAATGATCACCCTTTACTTCCATTTGAAACATACCCAATCGCATGTAACTGCCCAAAAGTTGTCATCTTGTGATGAAGTGTTAATCTAAAGTTGTGGAGCAAGCTGCAAACATGCGTAAGGAATCAGACTACATGCAAAGTCATCCATCACCCGTGCAAAAGTTTCTTTAATGCTTTTTGTTAGAACATATAACTATAACTAAGCTTTCTACAAAGAATTCTACGAGCCCAAGCCAAAAGAATATAAGTCTATTCGTCATGCAAAAGGATTGTGATATAGAACCATGTGAGAATTGGTGCTTAAAGTGGCATCTTGGTCGCCATGGCAACTTACCTCGGTTCTATATCACATCCCTGCTGCATGAAGGCACCCAGTGAAAACCACAAACTGTTGAAGATGGTAAAGTTGTTGGTGACACTAGGCCCATCAGAGCTGTCTTCAATGTGCCATTCAAAAGGACTGAACCGGCTGACCAGAAACAACACTACGCTCACGCCAATGTAGGCAAAGATGATACACATCCAGACCTCATTGGATAATGGAAACATGAAGGAGAAGACTCCTGGTGGCGCCTTGGTTGGTTTCTTTATCATGATGGATATACCAAGGCTCATAAAAGGTTTTGAAAAGTCTATGACTTCCTCTCTTGCTGAGGTAATAGTGAGAGGTGCAACAGCAAGATCTGCTTCCTACAAAAAACAAAGTAAAGAAGTCAACTTTTTAGTCATACTAACAATTAAGAAGCCAAATATCTGTAGTTAATTCTGTCTATGTCTCTTTTAAAATTGGCTAACAACTCTCTAGTTTATTATTTTATGCTCAGAAGAATTTACTTTTTAGAGCATTTCTTGATTATATAATTTTATTCATTTCATAAATGTTATCTCATTGGAACTAAAAAGCATTAACACTATTTTCTACCCATCAGATTTTGAACAAAAAAAACTTAAATATTAGATATAATATGATACAATCAACTATGAATAATATAATAACAATCGATTAATCTTTACAATTAGAATATCAATATAGAACTTTAAAAGACATTTTACAAAGGTATCAAAAAATTGCAAGTATTTTTGCACAATTAATCACTTTCTTTTAAAGTTTTTCTTCTATATTTTAAAAAAAGTACTCATACTCACAGAGTTCACAGAATAAAGTTTAATCAATTCCAACATATTCTTTATAATTTCTTAGTAAACTCATCATTTATATATTTGGCTTTTGCTCACATTTGATTCACTCATCAAGTTCAGGAAAAGCATAAAAGTTTTTTTTTTTTCAACTTTGAACTTACATGTCGAATTAATTCTCCTACCATGCCATCCCAGTTTCCAGTGAGATCTTGTCCTCCATAATTTTTATCACTTACTGGGCGTATGATGTAATCTACCTTTATTTTTTCTGCTACAAGTCGCGCTAAATCGGCAGCATAGCCGGTGTACCTATCATTACCCACCAGGGGAACACCAGTATCAGAGAAATTATTTTCCCATAAAAATGGTTCCGTCTGCAAAATGTGTCATTGAATTTTACAGAATGGCTGGAGATGTGTTAGTAACATGGTATATTTTACCAAAAAATTAAACAATCCCCAAAAAAGATTTTGGTCAAATCAAACTGAAATATAAGAAACTGCCAACCTGGCAAGGTGAAACCAAGGATGAGAAAAAGTCAAAAATAAATGTCTTGATGACTTGAACTGAATGAAACTGAAAATAAAACCATTAACTTTTTCCTAACCAGGTGGAGTGCAACTTACATGTCTTATCAATTCTCCAACCATACCGTTCCAGGAGTCATTTTCGTCTCTACCTCCATATTTCCCATCCTTAACTGGAACAATTACATAATCGATCTGAATATGGTCTGCAATTCTAGCAGCAAGGTCTACACAATATCCTTCAAAGCGGTCATTGCCTGTAAGGGGTGGACTACCTGGTGGAACTGACTTCATCATAAGGAAAGGTGCTGTCTGGAAGGGCCAAGTCATTAGACTTCATGAGGTCAAGGTCATACTGGGGCAACCCCTTTTTTTTTGTTAAGTTGAGTGGAAAATACCTACTCCCATATATCTACATACAAGAAAATTGGCTGTGCAACTAAGTAGAACCAAATAATTGACACCTAACTTTACAGCACGATGTGCAAGAGAATATAGACCATGTATAGGCTATATGCCTACTGGTTTCTCTGTGATTCATGCTACATGCAACATGATGTGACCCATTCTATCACCCTGGTAAAAAGCATATCTTCCATGAGTTGCTTGATGGTATTCTGTCTTTTAATTTGGTCGGTTAGTCATTCTAACATTTTATTTTTATTGTCACAAACATGTATTTTAATATTAAATTTAGGAATAGAACATATTACTAGTGCTGAATTGCCATCTTCCTGCAAATATTTTGGTCTATCAGTTGTTTTAGGTTTTTTTTGGACAGAAGCAGACTTTAACTTTCATTTCATAATACTCTTGACTTTGAACTTTTGAATCATAAATGAGGATAATAACTATTTTTACTCTTGACATCTATTTGTATAAATTCACAAATCCTGAATTATGTATGAAAAAAAATATTGCATTTTCTGGATAATACTTAATTAATACATGTCCAAAACTCTTGTTGCTGTACATAATGAATGGGGGACTTTTGTTCCTAATCTTTTCAGTCTGTAGATAATCAAACATGGGTAACCTGTGGAATTTTTTACTATAATTTCTTACCTTGATATATGCTAGCGCTAATGAACTCAATGTAGATTATTACTAAGCAATATGAGTTTATTTGCATGCATTTCGGTACAAAAGTATAGCAAAAAAATCCCATGGGTTACTCATGGTTGATTGTCTACAACCAGAAAAGGTCTGGAGCACAAGTTTCCTAATATAACGCACCTTTTAACAGAGACCCACACACCTGACATCAACAAAATACAATATATCATGCCAGTTTAGGGACCATCAAAGCAAAAAAAAAGTCCTCCACGATCACATAACCCTAAACTTTTACTCATTGTTTTTTTACTGTATTATCAGTATCTCGTAACAAAATATGGTCCATTGCTGGAAGATTAGTTTAACACTGTACTACAAACACTGGGAACTTAAATAACATGAAAAAATGGTCTTACAATACAGTTAGACAAGTTATTCACAGGGGTACAAATTCTCCAAAGAATGTGCCCAGCAACACACCACACATACATCAAATCCCATTCATGATTGTATTTTGACATTAATGATTTGTAGGAATGGAATGGTTGGCATGACAATACATGAAATACAAGCACATCTTAATGTATACCACAAAAGTCTATACAAAAACAAACAAACAAACACATTTTTCAAGCAAAGAAAAAGAGGACAGCAAGAAACCAAGACAACAACCTAAACTATTTGAAGAAAATGTAAAGGGTAAAAAAAGGAAATAACCCGCACCAAAAGATATGCCGTACATATAATTTCTTTATGAAGTGTCTTAAGAAACTTCTCTTTGTTTGTGATAAAATGACTCAATGTTTTACAGTGATAATTTGGCAAATTTTCTGTCATAACGTCTCTTCAAATATTTTCATGCTCTTTCATTTTACATTATTGAAACATGAAGAACTCTTTAAAAATTGTCAATTTGTCACAAACAGTTAGTTAAGTTATACGGCAGTGTGTGTGATATGATGATTATCGGCAAGTTTGAAGTAGAGAAGAGGGCTTCTGGTTCTGCTTTTGAAGTAATTTTAAAGAAAAGCCCCTCTGTCTCTACTTCAAAACTTAATTTACTCAAAAAATCAAGAACCATACACTATCTTATGAATGCAAACCATTTTTGTGTACTATAATTTTATTTTGCTAGTTAGCCTACTTCAATTTGAAAAATGTACAAAGGAACCAAAGCATGTTAAATTTTTAACAAAATGTACATGATTTTTTGGAAACAAAAGTCTCATTTAATTAAAAGATATTAAAAATCTGTCATGCAACACTATATGAATCTTGATCTTTTACAAAACATCAGTTATACAAAAATGACACAGTTAGGCCATTCCAAATAGATTAGTTGGTCAATGGATGCCATTTACCCTTTTTTTGATAATTTTTAAATTTATTGATATCAATTAAATGTAATTCAAACATACTCCATGTTATGCTATGGTCACAATTACTCTAAGAACGCCGTACTAACGACTTTTGATCATTTCTTACAGGGTTCTTACGTTCTTCTTACGGCGAACTTATAAGAAAATAGTTTCTTACGTTCAAAATCGTTTGTACCGCCAATTGTGACCGTAGCATACGTCAGACCACCTTGCTCCTTTCCAGTGTTTGGACATAAATGGCCAAGTGAAGTCTAATTTATGTTTAGATGAAAAAAAAAATTAACTGACTGACCAAAATTCCAAACGACCAACTGATTAATGTGGAATGGCCCAACATATATTCATTACATATACTTATCATAATAACTTATCAATATGATAATAAATATTCATTCTTGCTGTTAGTATGATGTTTAGGACACATAATGGCCTAATCTATGAAAGGAACTGTGAACTATTGAATTTTACTATTCTTTATTTCTCATTAGTGTACCATATTAAGTAACTCTTTGTTTTGATATTTGAATTCCATTACATTTGAATATTGAATATAAAGACTACTTACCAATATTGAAGTGATAATGCGTGTTCTGTTGGCTTTGACTTCCTTGCCATCTGTTTTAAGCAATGTAGGGCTATGGACTTCCATGCCAGTGGAAGGTCGCCACTTTCCAATCTGTGATTCACAGAGGAAAGACAACGCACAGTTTAAAAAAAATAAAATAATAGACTCAATATGAGGAAAGAGCGATGTATAATAACTTAGTATTTTAAAATCCATTGTTGACCCTTTAAATTATCAAAAGTCATGAACGATCTATATGTTCAGAATTTCATTAATTGTTTCTTTCATGTTTGCAAACTTAATAAGTTTGTTTAAATCTTCAATATCATCAAATGTAATTAATGGTTTTAATATATGGTCATTTGACCTCATTTTCAAGGCAAAATAAAATTACAATGCAATTTAATAGCATCTTTCGGGTTTTATTAACTTCATTCATTTTTTTTATAGATAACATACCTTTGCTAGGCCTCTATTATGATTCACTTCAAGGACATCTAATGAGTAATCTGTTCTTAGTCCAAACTCATCAAAGCTCACTTTCCCAGTTATACCTTGGAACACCATCTTGGAACAATAAAGGATAACATTAATCATCTTGGAATCTCAAAATTCAAGACCCAGAAATGTTACAACATTGATAATGGCTTAGTAGTAGTGGTTAACTTACATATTTATCATCAATGTCTTAAATAGCTAAATAGTAGTGGTTTACTCCGAGAGCCATAAAATCTAACGCAGGTTGAATTTTGTTGACTGCATTTTATTTATCATTACATTAATTTGATTTTTAAACTAAAAGACTTCACATCAGCTCACATTTTTCATAGTTTTTAGAATGGCGGGGCCATGTTTCCATGTAACAACTGGGTCAGCGTCACAATCAATCCCTTCAGTTCCATTGTTGTAAAACCTGCCACGGATTAGAGTCTGATCAAAGATGGAGTCATCTTCATCTGTCATCTTCTTAAGTGCTTTCACAATCAGATGTACAGCATCTACAGCAAGGGCTGCTTCAGACTAAATGAAAACAAGGATATTTATATAAACGATTAAAGTTTTACAATCAATAAATCATAGTGAAACATTAACAGATAGTCAGATGTGGAAAAAGTTTAGGTTTTGTTAATCTATAAAACATAATATGTGTTAAAGAACAACTTACTGAAATGATTGGTCCTCCAGCTCCAGGCCAGTTGTCACTATCTAAGATAGACCAACCTTCAATGAACCTTTTTGTTGTTTGATTATTCATATCTACCAATCTAACACCAGTCATATTGACCCCACCATGTTGATAGGTAGTAAGGTCTAATTCATTTATTCCCTGAAAGAAATAGAAACAGTGAGAATTGTTAGAAATTCACATAACTCTTAAAAGTTGAGAATTAAAGGTTGTGCTTTTTAAGTTGAAAATGCAAAGCAGCACATAGAGTAGGTTTTTTCATTATTAATTATTTTAGGTACTTTTTACAATGATATTCCTTAAGTTATGACTATGATTTTGGAATCCTCTAAGTCTTATAGATATTGATACTCACCAATCCTACCAGTAGGTAATGAAAATTGGCTCTTCTTGCATCATTTTTCTAAGAAAAGGGAACAACAAAGCAAGAAAAGAGAATTGATGTTTGCTTTGATTTGATTTAGTAAATATTAAAACAAACAGAAATAGATATACTGTAACACATAGAAGTATATTGGCATGACACTGGCAGACAAAACTAATTAAAAACCTATGGCTTTCTATCTTCTTACACTTACAAAATGACTTGTAAATTGCTATCTCATCATATTTAATTAAATAAAGCATCCTTGCAACTCATTATTGATCATTATCGTCCTAATAATAATAACAATAATAAATGGTTTTTTTTTCTGAGGGTAGAACCTTTACAACTTGTACACTGGTGATATTCAAAGGGCGTTCACCTTCTAGAGGGTTATTTACCACAGAGAACGTTTAAACATGCCCATTGCAGGTATCATTATTCGCAGTTACCTGGTACTCCAAAAGTTCAGACACGTGTTCTATGTTTAGGTCCAGAAGAACTCGTTTATTCTCCTTTTCCCTGATATCTATTCTTGTAAGAGTCTCATATGTACTTGAAGGATCATATACTTTATGTACAGCAATCACAAGTAGATAGCCATCATGGTTCACTTCATTCTGAAACTGTTGTAATCTTTTCAAACCTTGAGATATTGAAAAAGAGAATGGGGAAAAAAAAACAATGACAAAATTAATTCATTTCATATTTCTAAAAATCTGTATGGTCCTTGTTGTTACATTTATATTCCAGCTACATGTACTAGGATACACAGCATTATTTTATATGGCATATTTGAATATTTTTTAGAAAGACCACATTAATATCAAACATAATTATTTAGATGTCAACTTTGGATTTTTTTTAGATAAAAAGACTTACCGCCTTGAGTGTTGTAAATGTAATGAATCTTTTTCCAAGAATAAAACTTGATGATATTTAGAATTGCCTTGGTGTAAAAAGGTCTCATGTAGATATCATACCCTTCTTGTTGTTTTGAGGTATTCATTGCCATTCCAGTGGTAACAAATGGCAAATTTAATGTTTTTGTGTAAGCTTTGATAATGTCTATGGACTGTGCACTATGGGTTCCAAATAGTAAGAAAATTCCATTTGCCAATTGGGAACACACTGGAGAAAAAATATAAAATGATTACTAGTATTTGTTTCAACACTGTAGAGTACATCAGTAATTTGAAAATTGCTTTCTGTCTACTCTCAGTTACTATCAGAATTCATACTCAGTGATAATTCTTTAATATTTGCAACTAAATTTGATCTTAAAAATAGAATAATTAATGACTCATATTAAGCATAAAAGTAATTCCCACCTGTGGAAGCCATTGAAAAACTGTCATCTATAGGAATTCTTTGAGAATTAAACTCTAATTTAAAGCGTGGAGCATGCTCTATATGAGTTCCTTCATTAATTTTCATAATTTCATAGCTGAAAGCTGCTCTGGTCTCCTTGGATTCTTGGTCAAAAATAGCACCTTTAAAAAGTCAAATAATTATACAATTAAAAACCCAATGGATATTTATATAGCGCACATATTCATGATTGTCCACATTTCATTTAGTGTATATACATGTATGCTTTATTGAAATGAAAGTATTTCAGAGACGTCCTAAAGGTTTGAATATTGTCTTGTAATTTTAATTATTCAGATAAAACAAAGGAAATGGTTATTTTTGAACACAAAGGCTAATATCTTTAGTATTATGTGGAGGGAAACATGGCAGTAGCTCAGCATACAGTTCTTTGTGGAAAAAGTTAGAATTGTTTAGTCTACAAAATTGCTGTTCCTATTTTTCAATGCTCTTTTTTTGAAAAATAGTTGAAAACATATCAGAATTAATGGAAGTTATTCCTGCATGTGTTCAATCCTGTGAGCAAATATATTTCTTCTTGTTAATACTTTCATGTATGCACATGGTTATTTTCATGCAGCAGGGTTTGTCCATCTGTGCTAATTAAAAGTTGATATTCTGACAGCGAAACAAGAATAAGCTATAGAATATCTTTAGTGTTTGGCTGCTACTAGAAATAGTGTGCAAAGCATGTATTGTCTTGCTAGGCTAATGATGAAATAACACCCCCACTTTATCATGCATTGCACTTGTTTTAAATGTGGGAAATTTGGTAAATAAATCAAATGGATGGGGGGGGGGGGGGGGGCTATGTGCATGCATAAGCAAAAACCACAATGAAATTGGTCATGAATAAATAAAACATACTTAACTGTTAACCCATAAAGTATTTTTACTAACAATACCAAAGCAAAATTCCTCAAATTTCCGTTTTTATGGATTAATAAAGTTTATCTTATCTTATCTTATCTTATTTATAGGTAATACACTTAAATATGTTGGACCAAATGTAAAAATCCACAACCAAAAAATAATCTCATTTCGTTTTTTCCCAAAAGAAATCTGCAGACGAAACATTTTTTGGGATCTTTTTACAAATTTGTTAATTCGATCAAGATAGTCTGTCTGACAAGTTACATATAACTTTTTATGATTGTTTAATGAAAACACTAGATGGCAATCTAATCCAAACATTCAACAACTTCATTTCATAAAAATTGCTTTTTTTTTACTGATAAAATATAAAAAGATAATGTATAAAACCCTTTATATATCTATTTAACAAATCAATCAGTTGGTATATGTTTACTAGAAGTTACAGACTCATTTGGCAGAGAAAGAAGTGTGTTAGAATTTCAATACTTTTTATGTTTTATGAATCTGATTTGCCATTTTGAATGTTCTTTTTTTTTTAAAAGGGAGAACAGACAACTGTCATTCAATGCATCAATAGTGCGGCAGATGTTCGAGAAATACATATATTCCTGTATACTAATTACACATATATTCACTATTGAAAACCCTTATTACTTTTACACATTTTGAATGAATGATGTGACAAAACGTCAAATCGCTATTAATATGATGGTACGCATCTAAAATCAAACAGCTATCATACATTGTTTCGATTCAGGTCTGATCTCCCTTTATCATACTTTCTTTTTTAATTATGTATCAGACCCATCTTTTATTTTTATTGACTTTATATATTATGCAGTTCAAATGCATTCTACATTTTTGTTCATGTTTTCAGTGCTTGACCTTCAACGCACTTTAAATGCATATTATTGCATACTATGTCCGTAATTTTACGTCTTCACGTAACCATGTTTGGTAATAAAAAAGAAAGAAACAAACATCTCACTTACCCATCGGTATCAACTCTGGTAAGGCAAAGATTTGAGGAACACACCACTGGAAGACAAGAACAAGCCCCAAGACATTTCTGAAGGGACCAGATATTATATTTTTCTTCCCCATCCTCAGTTTAGTTCAGTTCAATGCTAACTTTGAATCTGTGGTTTTTCATTTTCCTTGTTTATCGACTGTATATTGAGTTATATTCCCCCCATCCTCTTTCATGCCAAATGCTGCTTCATATCTCCACTCCAGTGTCGTCTGGTTGCTACAACTCGCGCATGGCATTTCTTCAATTTCCAATAACAATCATTTATGTTGATGTTTATACTGCCCGGATGCCAATTGTCCTAGGCCACATAGGATAAAGGACATCATTTTTCATGGATTCTTGAAATGAAGGAATTGTATACATTTCATTATCGTCGTAATTCGTGAGGGTTCACTCTTACTGAATTTTATGTTTTATCAATTGAATGGTTACATACATGTATATATATGATAAAAGTGATATTTGTCTTTTCTTATAATTTTATACAAGTACAATTTTTTTATGTTTGTAATAATGTTCACATGTGTTGTTTGACGATATAATCCAGAACAGTCAGGAAGCCTTGAAGGAGTTGGGAAATTAAGAATTAAAATTGGTTACAGG
The DNA here is from genome assembly GCA_033118115.1 of Pharyngocirrus eroticus. Classification (NCBI taxonomy): domain Eukaryota; kingdom Metazoa; phylum Annelida; class Polychaeta; family Saccocirridae; genus Pharyngocirrus; species Pharyngocirrus eroticus. Next base: position 19,958 of record JAVSBT010456878.1, read on the forward strand.
CTGTTCAACCACTTTTTTTCTCTTCATAAATGATGTAAAACAAAGTTTCATGAATCCCAAGCCATTATTCTTCCCTGTAAAATTCCATGCTAGCTATTTCATGCAAATGTAGTAACCTTGTCTCATCAATGTTTCAATAACGCATCTGCGATGTAAATAACTGATATATTATGAATTTGTTAGGTGTATTGTGGTAAATAATTATAGCAACATTAACACAGGTTACTCATGTTTAAGTTGTCTACAGACAGGACAAATCAGGAGTGAAAGTTCCCTTTTTTTACTCTTAAATATCCTTCATGAAATTTGAGAGCAATATGTGATGGTTGCAGTATTCATTGGAGAATAAAGCAGCTCTCATTTTTCTATTATATAAGATACTTCAAAAGATAATTGAATGGGTAAAAAAAATCCCAGAATAATTGAAATTTCATTACTTAAAACCATAAAAAACACATAATAGATACAATATGTAGGATGCAGAGTATATAAAAAAAGCAAGATGAAAAGGGATGGGAAAAACATAAAGCGGGAAGATTTTCACTCTACACTTAACTAAATTATTCCCTGTGGTAAATGTAAATTTCAATTAGACTAGTTGGGTGATCTTCAAGAATGCTGTTTTGGAATATCTCAATCCCCATTGGTTGTTCATATAAGTAGTTATTACTTTAAATGGCTCCATTAAGCTTTATGAATTCTTGATGCAAACATCCCAAAGGAGGAATTTAAAGGCTATCACCTGTCTTTTTACTCCGAGAGTATAACCTTTTCATGAGTCATGTAACCAATCAAGTTCAAAATATAATATGAAAGTAAGTTTTTTTTGGGAAAAATACTAATAATTTGAAGTATATATTTTTATGCCTGCCAAATGCCTGCTGAATGTTGGAGTTCATTGATTTTTTCTAAGAAAATGCCTAGAGTTGTCTAAAATCCTTGCATTAGACATTGGCAGGTGTGTCCCATGTATCTGGCATGCATTTATTTAGACTAGGGTAAGGTTAGGGGATAATTGTACACAGATACATGTATGTATTAAAAGAATCCTGGGAAAATACTTGTAATGGACTTGTATCCTATCCTCAAGTGAAGATGTCCTCAATCAAGAATGCTTCAAAAAAACAACCAGAGCTTTTATTTATTATAATACATACAACTTTATGAATTTTATCTTCATAACTTTTTTCTTTTTTCAAATAGTTGCATTCATAAACAACATTGATTTAACTCAACTGCATAATATCACTTGTGAATTCTGGGAAATTCCAAGCTGATATTTTTTAATTCTTACACTTATATTTTCCTTCTGTTTGATGGATTATTTCACAGCAGATTGTATTGTTCTCTTCTTGACCATGTTTTGACCTTGAACATGAAGAGGGCACCAAGATAAAAAAAATAAAGGCAGAATCTATAGCTGCTAAAATCCAAGCATCAGTTTCAGAAAAAAACACCAAACAAAATCAACAAAAATAAATTTAGAGAAAGTACCCTCACTAATGAGATCAATGATTCACTTTCCCTAGTCCCTGGAGGGCAAAAGCCTAGTAATCACAGGCTACCCCTTTTAGGGAAGGTTATTTTTCAGTAATGTCATTGTTGTCTATTCCATAGCATTTTCAAGGCTACTAAGTAAAGATGACTTTCAAGGTTACAAATTTGATAAATCAGAAATTGCTTCTGTCTATACTTTAGCCACATTCAGCTTGATAAATGGTTTATGGGCCAGTTAGAAAAGCCTGTCCAAGTCACATCAGATCACTCACCGAAAGGTAATCTGTTTATCAGACACTAATGAGTAAATGGAAAACCATTAATATCATAGTACACAGAGGGACTGGGAGTATATACATTGTTCTCTTTTCACCCTGAAAATAATGCAGGCTGTGGTTCACTATTGGCTGTTATAAAAGTCCAGAGAGGCCTTTGGATCTTCTTGGTGTATATAAGAGTACAGTGCAATGCAATTCTGTACTTTACTTCCCATTGATCTTCATTACTTGATGAACTCATGAATATTTTGGCAAATAGAATATTTATGGTCCAGTCATCACTTTCCATAAATTGAGCACAATGGCTCAGTTTTGACATGTTTGTCTGAAGGTCTAAAGGTGGATTACTCTAAACCTGCATTGACTCTTCTTTCTGTCACCTTCTTTTCCAACATAATTTCAGGGATGAAGTCTGTGATGAACTAGCATCCTATCCAAGAGGGAAAAGGGTGACCTTGCAGTCGTTTCTCCAAGAAATAACCTTGACCTACATTAGCAAAAGTTCATAATGCTAGAAAACAAACTTCTGGAGCTCTTTCAGTCAGCATTATATAGGCATGGACACAGCATTGAAACAGCTATGTTATAAGTTAATGATATACTTTGTGCTTTGGGACAACAAAGAGCTGTGCTACTTGTTACTTTAACCACATTTTAACCTTTGATAGTGGGCTGTAGTGGAAAGAGGGTCAGCCACTCATGAAATTGAAAAAAACACTAATCGCCAAACCTATCCTTTTACATAATATTTCAGTGATCAAAATTGACACTTTCAGTTGAAATAGTTTGATATTATGCTATTGTCATGAATGTAAAGCAATTTAGAGCACACATTTTATAGTATTTCGACCCTGTAAAATAAAAACAATGACAATAATTATATTACCACACTACTACTAAATACAACATCCATGTAAAACTGAGATTTTATGTACCAGGAAATGAAAAGTCCAAAAGTTGTTTCCGTTGAATTCCATGTGTCAAAACCTGTAGATGACAAAATCTTTTAATGAATAAAATTATACATACTTAGAAAAAAAGGTGTAAACAACATTTTTTGGACTTCTCTTTTTCTACTACATACAACATAATGACAAACAAAAGAACCTTTTTGTGAATACTATGATGTAAGCTTTATTGAATGTTTTTGATCTACAACGACATAGAAACGATGAAAATGAATTGTACACAATTAGCAATTACAGAGAGAGAGATACAGGTAATATTCATTGTTGAACCATCATTTATGAACAAAAAAACCTGTACAGTGTTCAGCTATATACAATTTATGAAAGGATACCCAGATTTATAAAAATGAATATCCTTTTACATTATGTTATGAGAGTCAATGCGAGTGAATGAGTTGAAAATACCCAAAAGGAAATGTTACACATTATGAAATTTGAAAGTTTACAAAAACAATTACAACCAAAACAAACCTCAAACACTAAACCTTTTTGTGAGTTTTTCTTTATTAAACTTTACAAGGGGCATGATTATAGTGTAAGACATTAAAAGAATGTTTTTCAGGCAAAAAGTGTGCATCTTATGGTAGAATCTATCAAAATGTAAACTAAACACCTACAAACAACTACCCCAACTTAATTTCATTATCCCAAATTGCTTTCAAAAATTCAAATCTATACTTTTTGATCAATATAGGGCCTACATTGTTTTGTAAAAACTATTGAGAGCTATCAGGCTTGTGCAATGGGTATGATGATATGAAAATCTTTCTTTCAGGAAATAAGAATATCTAAATAAGACTTTTACAGTTCATTTGTCACACAAATGGTTCTGGTATAGTAGCCTTGTTACAAGAAACATAAGACAACTATAAGGAAATAAATTATTGTATAGATGGACATGATTTGTGTCAGCTATGGCACAACATACACAG
>JAVSBT010456989.1:0-23616 GCA_033118115.1 Pharyngocirrus eroticus
GAGGTTGACGAGCTGCGCAACTCTCTTCTTCACTATAATCAAATTCATGCGCAAGTTATGTCTTCAAAATCAATTCATTAACTGAATTGGATTGAATTCATGGTCATCATCGCAAGCGATGGACAAACATATATATATATAACCTGAGAAATAAAAAAAATGTTTTACAGGGCTTTACAACATAAAAAATAAATGAACAAAGATTTATTTGAGATTGGTAAGTGGTCTAATTAAGGAGAATGACATAAAGTTACTTAATCTAATCTACTCTTTTGTAGACAATTTTGACAGAGTGAACCCAGGCGACTGTATTGTATGCTTTGGTAAAAATGATATCTTTCACGTCAGCAGAGAGCTAGAAAAGAGAGGAAAAGAAGCAGCAGTAATCTATGGCGGGCTTCCTCCAAATACCAAGCTAGCACAAGCCCAAAATTTCAATGACCCTGAAAGCACATGCAAGGTCATGGTAGCTACAGATGCTATTGGCATGGGATTAAATTTGTGAGTACTCAGACATATACAGATAGATAAAACCTCAGATGGTTAATTTTAATCTAGTTTGTTTGCAGTGCTTTAAAAAAAAATCCAGGAACTTCAGCTTGAGAAGCTTCAAAGGATTAAAGTTGGTATGATATTTGACAGACAGTAATATTTTTTTTCAGGAACATAAAGAGAATTATATTTTACTCTTTGGTAAAACCAACCATCAATGACAAAGGTGAAAAAGAAATTGATGTAATTCCAACATCCACAGCTCTTCAAATAGCAGGAAGAGCAGGGAGATATGGAACTCAATTTGAGCAAGGGGAAGTGACCACGTTCAAAAGTAATGATCTTCCTTTATTAAAGAAGTTGTTAAATGCAGATATTGATCCAGTTGAGGTAAACATTCTTTCTTACTATTACTAGAGCTCTTATGGCTGACTGGGTAGAGTGTCAGCTTGAATTGTCATGCTAGCATTCCATGCGGAAGGTCCCCGGTTCAAATCCGGGCAGTTTCGAGTGAATAATTCTTCACTGGCTTTCAAGGTAAAATGGTTAAATTGGGTCTCATAAGCCCATGGCAGTGTTAGCGCACTGCTCTACATGTATTCTTTCAAGGTCAATATGTTCAAGAAAGGCATAAGCGAAAGTACAGTTATATACTATATATGATTGTTCTGCCGCGAATATGCAACATATATTACTACTATACAAAATTGAAACTTTCAGTCTTTCCTCATTTGCCCACAAAATTATAGAAATTTAACTCCTACATACAATTAACCAAGAAAAAACGAGGCTATTATTATTTCTTTTAAATATTTTACAGCATTATTATATATTTTCCGTCATTTTTTTAAAGAGGTACCCAAAAATAAAGCATCTACATCTTATAATTTTACTTTTGTTCTGAACAGCAAGCTGGTTTACATCCAACTGCAGAGCAGATAGAACTTTTTGCCTATCATTTGCCAAAAGCCACTCTGTCCAATCTTATTGTAAGTACACTATGCCCTGTGCTACAACCTTAGTTCATAAATGTTCTTGTAAGTGTTTTAATTAAGGAAAAAAATTGAACTTTATCAAGATATTTATGGTAAAAAAAAAGCTTCAAACTTTAAGTAGCATTGCAATATTACCATGTAATTTTTTTTATTGAATACAGTAGGTCATTCATCAAAAACATCTTTTTGCCTTTTTTATAGGATATCTTTGTGACTCTTTCACAACTTGACAATGACAAATATTTCATGTGTAATGTAGACGATTTTAAGTTCCTGGCTGACATGATTGAACATGTGCCTCTTGCATTACGGACAAGATATGTCTTCTGCTGTGCTCCAATTCCAAAGAAGCAGCCCTTTGTATGCACAATGTTTTTGAAAGTAAGTTGAATTTTAACTTTACAGATGCTGATGTGAATGACATCAATGAAAAAAACTTAAACCTTTTTACTATACTAGTACATGTTCCTTTCATTAAACACATTGTCAGAAAGAAACAATTTATGCTTTATTTTTGTGTTAGATAATATAAGATTGATAATTACATGTATATTAAAAAGCTCTCTATAATATTATGTAATTACTTCATTGAGATAAATTTCAATGTCACTTCCTAATACCTTTTCTGTTGCCCCTTCAGTTTTCAAGACAGTTCAGTAGAGGTGAGCCTTTGACTTTGGATTGGCTGTGTAGACAGCTAGGCTGGCCTTTCTTACCTCCACAAGTTATTGTAGATTTGGTTCACCTGGAAGCAGTGTTTGATGTCCTGGATCTTTATCTTTGGCTCAGGTGAGATTGATGTTTTGTGTCTTCTAAGCCCTTGCTGTTATTTACACCTAGCTTAAACTTTCTTTTGAATTTGTGAAGGCAATGATTTTGTTCTCAGTTCTCTAAGAGTCATTCAATTTTATGTGGGCTTTCTTTTTCAATAGGAATAATGGTTCTGACTAAATTTAATTGATACAGAATTCAGGCCCTAGTTCCAAAAGCCAAAGGAAACTAATTGTTTTTATCTTACTAGACACTGTAAAGAAGCAAATAATTGAGCCTTTTCATTTGATATAGATGACAGTGGATAGAAACGCTAGCAATGAATTAATTATCGACTAACATCAGGGTCTTTCAAAAATTCTTATTTGCAATACCTTCTATTTTACTTTGCTTTTCAGCTATCGCTTTATGGATATGTTCCCAGACGCAGATCATGTTAGAGATATGCAAAAGGAGTTAGATCAGATAATCCAAAGTGGAGTCTTTAATATCACACGTCTATTACGGAATACTGAGACTAGTATGTCATCTGGAACACAAGACACAGAAGATGACTTTTTGATGAGAAACAAATCTCAAAGATCACAAACAACACAATACTTAGAAGAAGACAGTGTTGAAAACAAACGCAAATCTCTAAGTGCTCAATTTCAAAATGCCAAAATGAGGCTAACAGATACTGCATTTAGCTCTCGACTAGCAAGACCAAGCCTAAGTATTAATCCAAGAGAAAAATTGACTGATCAGTTATTAAGACAGGGACTTCTTACAAAAGAGATGTTGAACAAACTTAGGCAAGAACTTGTGAATCATGACCCTAATGAAAAGGGTGCTAAAGATAAAAACAGCAATGGGAGGCAAGTGAAGAGTAATAAAAGAACAGGGAGAAAGTAAATTCATGTACATTTTGTAGATGTTTTAATAGAAATATAGTGTATAGAGATCGAGGGGCGACAAAATTGAATAAAAAGAACATTACTATAAAAACGTTCATTGTGTTACTTTCCATTGCAAGCGAGTAATTAATTATCATCACTAGTCCAGGATCAATCTTTGTGGATAAACCATGGCAGACCAAGGTACTGGTCAATCTATGTTATAAATACAAATAGAACATCCCAGATAATTTGAATAGGTTTAGGTTGTGGGTCAACATTAAAGTAAATGAAAAAGCCAACAAAGAAGTCACAGTAAATTATTTTAATGCTTCACTCTATTGTACACATCCACTATTTAGCGTGAATAAAAAAGACCAAAAAGCGCCATAAAGGACAACCTTTGCATTCCTCACAAAACTCCTTACATAATAGAGTTGCTCAATACTTTTTTATTACAGCATATTGAGGATAGCTTTGTGTTACATAATAGTTAAAAAGAGTAATAATAATTTGATATACAACAGGTTGGAATAGATCTCTGTTTTACTTTTCTCTCATAAAGTTCCATAAACATTTATGCAAGAATTCACCACAAGATATACCAGAAAAAAATGATAATGTCACACAAAAATGTACAACATGCATTACAATTTACATAACAATGTTAATCTGGTGAATGAAATACATTTTTAGTGATCATGATTCATTTTTCATTAGATATATTACTATAATAAAAAGGCCTTTATCATGCTTCTCTGTGATAACTTTGAAGAGCAAAGTCAAACATTTGTTTAATTTTAAGACAAATGTAAAACAGAAATCCATGTACAAGATTGTGTGCTTCCTTTTCAACTCTATGACTATCTAATATTAGTTGACAACAAAAATGACACTATTTACATTTCATACACTTTTTCTTACAAAATAATAGTGCGCGAGACAATATTTTCTTCCTGTCAAAGTCTATTTACACACACACCTTTGTTACCCTTTAAACACAATTTTTACTACCTTCTATGCAATCAAAGAGAAAGAAAAGCATAAAAAAACATCACACAGAATAATAATACAAAAAAATAACCAGGCATTAAAACTGTCAAAGAGGGTAATGGTGCTACTCTGTTTAATTTTCATGTGAAGAACCATCTTAAAAGTATGCAAGTGGTCATGAATTTTAACTCCTGTCTTCATAGCTCTAAAACAGATACATATAATATTAAACAAAAATTATACCTATGTAATTTTCAAGTTGTTTTAGGACAACTTAAAATGTGTACAATTATCAAAGTTCTTTTCGACTTTCATAAGCAACAGGTATTACAGCATTCTTGCATTTACTCACCTTTCTTTCAATTCCATGTGAATATTCATCTTAACTTGTTCGTGGGATATTTGTTTTCATCAGTTGATACATACCAATATACACATTATCATTTATTTTATCAGCATTTTGTTATACACACATAAAAAAGAATATGCTGATAATACCTCACGGTTATTTCATTATATTTATTAATCATTTTTAAAATACGTCTTTTATCATGAGACAATATTCATCAGTGGATGATAGCATTTAAGCACCTTACTTTCATTTTTACTTACCTACACAGAAAAATCAAAGTAAGCTGCATAAAACTCTGATGATATACTGTAGATGAATGTAAAAACTTGGGATTAAATTCTAACTAATTTCACCTGCAATATGTCAATATGATGAAATGTTTTCTGCAGTTGGATACTTGTAGAAGCGAATATTCATTTCATTTGTTTTGATTCGATGTCTTGATTTTGTTTTGTAAGTCCATAATCCATTCACATTTTCTTAATATTTTTGTAGCTTCTTGGATCACTATTCAGAAACATGAACCTGACCAATGCAGAATATTTTTCGCATTTTATGAGCTAATACCAATGATATGAAATGTATCTTTTTACCACCAGAATATAAATTGCAGGAATTAACCCATGAAGTCCCAATTCCCTGGGTTTAGAAAACCCTCCAATAAAATAACTTCTTCTGCATGGGGGGAGTCCTGCAAATGCTCTATAGAAGAGTGTGAATTTGTACTTCCCTTTTTTTTAAATATAAGGGCAATGAATTCCTCGTGAAGGACAAGGCATAAAGACATCAGTGAAAACCTCTGAATGAGTTCCCACTCCTACAGAAGTGTCACATCAATATATTTGGTTTCTTATTTAAAGTTAGTTTCCTCTGTTTACCTAAAAGAAGAAAGGTCATTCAGTGATGAATGACACAACATAACTTGGTTGTTAATGTCAGTGCCCATCTACATTGTCTAATGTTTTAGGTTCACATTCAGTGCCACAGATTACATATATATAAAAAGCAATTCTTAAACATTGTTAAATTTTCCCAACAGGCACAATCATACTCTCAAAATATCTCATAGCTACTTTCAAATCCTGTGTTTCTTTCATGTTAACAGTCAAGGTGACTTCCTTCAGAGAATGTCCAGGTTCACCCTTTGTGCACATTGAAATTGTAATTGCCATTTGGGTACAAGCTCTTAAAACAAGTTTCTAGCATCTCATACTAGTTAGCAGTCTACTGTTGTTATGTCATATCAGTGTTCAACCTTTCTTCTTTTGGCAGTATTTCATTTGTTCCCTGGAATATCAAAAAAAAGAGGGAAAATTAAGTTCAATATTTACAACTACTCAATGATTTACTAAAAAATTGAAACTTATTCAAACAGAACCAAACCTATGTAAAATGATTAAATTTCATAAAATCTTCCAACTTAAAAAAGGAAAATTTGTTTTCTGATTCTTTCAAATATATAACAATGAATATCAATTCTATATAAGACTTGAGGATAGAAAACTCAAAATCAAAACTAGCCTTTCAGCTTACTCTGGCTTGATCCTTTTGAAGCTTTGGAACCTTCATGAAATTTATAACACTTTAATAGTCATCATTGTCAACTTACAGTAAGCAAGAACAATTTGAAATGATTTCTAGTAGGTACGCAATTTACTTCACAATTTTACTTTGAAAAACAAAGAAATCTAGGAGGCCAATTGCTGATAATACAAAAAGTACTTACCTGGGGTAGCCACCTGTTGTGTGCTTCCAGAGTTGACAGTTGTTGCTGCTCTCTGTTTTAGTATAGTCCAATCATAAACATAGTCATATTGGTGGTTTAGTGTGCGGAAGAGAATGCGGAACAGTTGTCGCAAATACATGTAATCTGGGGCTTCTTCAAAGCGAAGACCTCTGCAGTAGTTCAAGTACATGGCAAATTCAGCTGGATAACCCTGAAATAAAAATAATAAATTGCTTAATAAAATACCACAACTACAAGAAAAATTATGAAGTAGATCTATCAAATAAGATAATATTGTAGCTCTTCAAGTAAACATTTACTTACCTTGCAAAGCACTTCTACAGGAGTGGACATTTTCTTTTCACTGATTTTTTCATATTTTTGCTTTTTTGTGGCAGCCTGTGAATGAAACAAAACAGCAATGATTTGTCTGGTCCTTTTGTAGAAATTAACTGTTTTAGGAAATAAGTATATATCAAATAAACAATAACTGCATATCTATCTAAATGAATCAATTTACCTTGAGGCCTTGCCAAGGTAAACTGCCTCTATTGAAGTACATGAGTACATATCCCAAAGACTCCATGTCATCTCTTCTACTTTGTTCAATACCAAGATGAGCATTTATGCTGGCGTATCTGGCAGTACCAGTGAGATTTTTGTCTTCTCTGTATGGGATGTGTTGACGAGTACGGTTGTCTCTATATTTTTTGGCTAGACCATAATCAATGAGGAAAACCTGAAAGACAAGAAAAGACTTTAATGATAGACATAACATTGAGATAAAGAAAAAAAAACCTCCACAAACAAATATGTGTTCTAATACATTTGAATTAGAAAGATAATTATATTCACATACAGAAAGTGGAGTTAAGCTAAATGGCATATCAATTATTTGGAGTTTCAAACATTGACAAAATAACAGAACTCCTTTATGACTCAGTCTGGGATAAAGGTTTGACGAAAACCCTTATTCATTGAGTTTATCCAGTCCATCAATTTATTTTCAAGGGGAAAATGTGAATGGTGTTTCTAAAAGAAATGCTTTAAAGGACTATGATCATATTTGATAACAGCAAGGTTATATTCAAAGTATTTAGTATAATGTTGATACATCCATTATCTATAAAGAATATATTTAGTGACTGTGTGTCTAGGACTTGTAGAATGGGCTTACCAAATCCTCACAAGCAGTCAAATGAACCAGATAAAGTCATTTTCATAAAATCATAACAAGAACTAGTTTGTTTACAACCTACGTCAAACAAATGACAACCATTGTAGTTTGCTAGATCTTTACCAGCTGATTCAGTCACCCGTGAGTTTTATCAAACTTCGAATTAGATCAAGCACAATGTATTGAAATCATCTACACCTTATTCAGGTCTAGGTAAGATTTTTATTGTTATCTATTCAGCAGTTGTCAAATCAAGGTTGAAAGCATAATGCTGCATCGTTGTTGTTTACTTTTAAACATGGTGACAAAACAATATATTTCAACAAACATTATGTCTTGTTTCAAAACACTATTTGTGGTTTAGATGTAGTCATCATGTCAAATATGTCTAAACTCTTCTTGTCATGACACAGAAAATCCTGTTTAATATATATATTGTAATAAGATTCCAGTAAAAGAGAAAATCAACAAAAAGAGAAACAGTTTTGATCAGGAAAATAGCCCCTAAGCTATAAGAGAAATTATCCAACCCTTTCACAGTTCAGACATATCACTACCATAAGCCTGACAGTAGAATACAGTTAAAGACATGGAAAAATATGCCAAGAAAAGTGACATCAATTAACATGTTTCCTTTTTCCACAAATCATAATGCTAGAAGGTACAAGGTTTGAACAAAATCAAATGAAGTTGTGTGATTTTTTCCCCAGTTTTGTTTCTTCAATCTTTAATGTCTTTTTCCTAGAATAGCTAACTGTTGAAGTCAACAATATCATGACAACTTTCCTACACCATGGCAACCGTTACATCAATGTCAAACTGTTAAATATAGTGTTGGCTATAGAATGCTCAAATTACACTGGTGTCATGATTAATACCCATTGCAACAAGACCAGTTGTTAGAAGTTACACAAGAATGTATAATTTCTTTACTGTGTAATAAAGGTGTATGAAATACAGGTTTCAAAATCAACAATTTAAACAGCAAGCGAAGTAACAGATTTACATCAAATAGTGCTTTGATACACAATGATAAAAACTCCGAAAATCATGTTTGCTTGATTTTATTTTCAAGACGAATACATGTTAATATTTCGACTATATTTCATAGTCATCATCAGAACACTGATGTTACATAACTTTGTAATGAAATAGAAACATTCAACAGATATAGACTTTTGTTGAATACACAATAAAGGCAAGTTGCCAAATATGGTAAGAATAAGCAATTTATGTAGTTCAGACCCGGTCTTTCAGAACAAATAATGCCCTTAGACAACCCATCTAAAAGCTAAGCAACTATTAAAAATAAAGATTTAAACAAAAAAAAAAACAGTTATAAAATGACTCACCTTATTACAATGTCTTCCAATACCCATAAGGAAGTTGTCTGGTTTGATATCTCTGTGTATAAAGTTTTTGTTGTGCACATATTCAATGCGACCAATCATCTACAAAAAGAAAAGAGCATAATGATTTAGAAAATCAAACAGAATTCAGACTCACTTAAAATTAAAAACATTCATTAATTCACTTACACCTTAAGACATTTTTACATTCAAATAGACTTAAAAGTCTATTAGATTGTAAACATCATTAATGTATTTAGACTGATGTATTATTTGGCATCCAAAGTTTGATTTGCCTTAGCCAAAAATCAGATCTGACTGGGCTGATTTGCTATCCAGTATCAAAATTCCAAACTGAAACCTTACATAATCAGATAATTATTCTGATTCAACCCATAACAAATATTTCTCTTGATTCAATAGTTGTTCATAAAACTCCATGTTTTGAAATTTAATCTTTTTTTAAACACTTCATATTACATATTCATTACCCATATGTAGTTTGGTTAATTATGCAAGAAGTCATATGCTGTAGCTAGGGTCACTCAAACTCTAGTAGTAACAAATACAAACTGTAGCATGTGGCAATTACTCAAAGTAAGGGAACAAATATTTTGTTATTGTGTTAATTATCATGTAAAATGTTGCAATATTATTTTATCCCCATAGCGCATAAAAGACAACAGGTCACAATGGCCGAAAACAATGTCGTTATCTGTCTTTCATTCTGAAGGCCAAAAAGTCTAAGGGAGCACACCCTGACAGAAAAGCTGACTGAAGTCAAAAGTACTGGGCCAAAAGGCACAAAATATTGGCATCAAGGTGTTACAACCATGGATGCTTATGCTAAAGTCACAATTGCTCTTAAGAACGCTGTACCAATGAATTCTAGACGTAACAAATAGTCCAAGAATCGTTCCTATGGGCAATTGTGACCATAGCATTAACCACAGTACTACGCATATAGACTATTAAATGAACACAAAGAAGAAGAAATCCCTTCCTTTTTTTTTCTTTTCTGGACCTTTGTAATTTCATTCTTTTAATTTCACCCTGAGTTAAAATGTTGATGCTTCTCACCTGGTCTGCCAACATGAGGACTGTTTTCATGGTAAATCTCCTTGAACAGAAGTTGAAGAGATCTTCCAAACTTGGTCCCAAAAGGTCCATCACTAGGACATTGTAATCTTTTTCTTGGCCGTACCATCTACAAGAAAACACAAGATGAAACATAATGAACCAATGTGAACTACAAAAAATTAAAATTATCATATTCTTCCTTCTTAGACATTCATCTCTATCCATTGCAACTACAGAGGTTTCATAGACAAACTTAGAGAGGGGATAAAAACAAAAAAAAAACAATACCAAACACTAATCTATGCAGTAGTTCTTGGTTATAATAAAAGATACTATCAATGAAAAAGGTGTTTAAAGAAAATGGCCAAAGTTTTACTGTTTTAATCTGTAGACTTTGAACATTTCATCAATATAATTGTATATTTCTTTTCCTGGGAATGCTGTCTTGTATTGTGGAGGAACAGATTCTGAAAATGCTTTTGCTAGTCTTGATTAGCTATACCACCAAAAAGATGAAATCAACATACCCTTCATTAAACTGCCAAACATTTTACATTCTGGTAATGGATTAGGTTTGGCAGTCAGTAATAGCCAATATATGAACACTTATCATAATTATTATATGTCTACTGAACAAAAAATGATATGAAAACCAATTATACATATTATTTCATAATGTTGTTTCCTTTCATTTTTGAACAGCCTGCTTGACTGCCTTAGGCCTGCATGCCTCATTTGCTCAGCTGACCTCCAAAATGAACAAAAGATATGTACATTTGGCCTACATGTGTATTACACCACTATTTTCATCATCACTGAACCTTACAGCTACTATTTTCAGACTGGTTTTATCCAATGCAGAGAGTACACTTTGAATTTGACTTTCAATGGGTGTCTTTTCAACAGGAGCAATACATGTTACAGACAAAGGTTTCATAAATTGAATATCTCAAAGAAGAGGTCCTTTTGAGTTTTTGTGGATGATCTCTACTTGCATTTACATATTTAACACAAATAGCGTTAAAAAAAATCAAATATTATAGTTTCATTTTCTGTTACTCCTTTCAAACAGAATGTTACTGTTGTTATTTTTGTCCATGGATTCAAAATACTAGAGAGGAATACATATTCATGCACATTTGGCTGTCTATTTTTTTAAATATCTCTCATCATTTAATCTAATCACACACCACAGGTATATATGTTTCCCCAAGAGGAAAAAGAAGGTCTCAAAGATTAAAAATAAATAAAGAATCACTACTGAAGGGAGCTACATGGTTGATTTCTAAGGGACCAGAGGGGAAGAGACTATATTAATGAATTATAGATACAAAATGTCTTTCTGTATGACACTACTAGTCCCAAAGTAAAAAAAAAATGTATATGACCAAATCATTCTTTGAGGCCAAATTAGGGTCTAGTTCCTCAAAGCTATCAACTACAATAAATCAAATCTAATACAAAACAAGTGATTCATTGTATTGATTCAAAATATCCAAAGCAAAGAATACAATGCATTAAAAAGGTGAAGAGATGACTTGGGAGATAGAGATGTTTTATTTCATAATACCAGAACTGACATCTTCAATAATCTATTTATAAATACACCTAATCATCAATTTGTACACAAGCTACAGTTGTTCATTCTTTTTCAATGATCACAAATGTTCAAAACCAACTACCATTAAAACAGGGAATGAAGCACACAGATTCTGCAGGAGTCGAAGCGACTCCCATAACATTGCCTTAATATGTGACCTTTGAATTTCTGATGGGAGTAATAACGGGAGCAGGAGTATATGCTCCTGTCTCATTTCATTCCCTGCTTAATAACCATGTAACATTTCACTTCAATGTTATTCTCAATGTGGAAAATTTAGCAACTAAACTATACACTCCTTTGGGTATATTTCAACCAGTGTTTGAACAGATGCCAATGATTAAACACAAATCTCAGTATTCAATATACATTCAGTCTAAATGTTCAATCCATATTTTGGCTAAAAATAGCCTGAATCAATATTCCTCAATTGTTGTTATATACTGCAAAGTACAACTTAGGTCAGCATTATAATTTATATCAAACTGGAAAATGTCAAACTACATTATAAAATTATCATTAATAATTCATAGGGTGAAGTACCCAAGTTCATCTCAAAATAAACCAAAGGTCTGTGTGTCATAAACATATTTTTTATGATTCATATGTAATATTTAAGGTTCCTAGACATGTCCATTAAAAATAGAGCACATGTGCAATTCCTTTAATCTTTTATCCTAATAATTTTATGGAGATGGATATACTTATGTAATAGCCAGCAGAGGGGAGGGGAGGGGGCTCCAAAAGAATGTTAAAAAAGCTATTACCATCTTTTCCAGTATAACTGCACATGAATTATTGATATGAAATTAAGTTTAAATTGAGCTTCTACTGTGAATGTCTGTGTGTCTTAAACACATTTTTCGATCATTTGAATAATGTCAATGTGTGTTATATTGATGATTCTGTTTATCGTGGAAGAACATTTGCTAAACACTCAAATCTTAATGTTGCTGCCAATTTTTTACGGATCTACTTCTATGAAAACTGCTAATATACTGTAATGACTTCCTCTTAGTCATATGATCTTTGTGTTGGACAAACAGGTCCTGGTGGAACAGAATATCCTTTGTTGTGATCTTTATCAATTATATCATAAATCTTCCTTTTATATTTTATAAGATTCTATTTGAAAAAACGACAATCACATAGGTCTACCATGCCAAAGTATTTCAATGGGACTCTGACACCCTTGTCAACTGTCAAGACATAATTATAATGATAAAGAACTGTGATAGAACTGTCACTCAATGGCAATTTAGTTGGTAAACACAGAACAGAAGATCAAAATCTTTTAGATTGTGACAATATTACTTTTTTAAAAGGTGATACGCAATGAGCTATCCATGGCATGGTTCGCAATATCCAGACTATACTGGTCAACAATGCCATTGACAATGCATCCGGTTTATCCTTTCCGATACAAATCATTATTATTATTATGACGGATTGATAGAGGTAGGGACTGTCAAGGAAGATAGGTTTTGTAGCTGTGCTTTCATACTAAAAATTAACACATTTTACCAACAAAAAAAATAGAATTCCGTTTCGTGGATTTTTGCTTACCTTATATGCGGAATGCCTACCCCACCCTGTAGTATTTTGTATAATTTGCTTTCATATAGCAACTGTGGGTGCCTCGCTTTATGTGATTCTAATTTCACAGCTAATTCCTGCAAAATAGAGAAAATGGTATCAGTTTCTTCATAAGATATTTGTTGATACAGTCATCCTCATAAATCCAATGGATGGTTTTGTCATTAATAAAAATATCAATGAAATTGAATTAATGATTCTCACCTCTCCATTTGATATGTTGATTCCCAAGTAGATATCTCCGAAAGAACCACTACCTATTTTACGTACTAATCTGTACTTTCCATTGACTAGAAATTCTGATTTTGATGTACTACATGCACTAGCCATGATTCTAATTGTCCATCGGATAAAATCCGGTCCTGTATATAAAAGATATTAAGGGGAAAATGAGCTCAATATTCTGAGAATTTTTCAGATCGACATCTTCTTCTTGGTGACGTGCACTTGCAAACAAAGTGCGCTATGAATCATGGGAAATATGGTTGCCAGAAGATAAGTGGTTAGTCGACTTTTCGATAAGTGAAAGTGATCTTCTTGAAGAGATTCTATTTTTTGGGGGATTATTTGGTAGTTTTGTTTATCATTTTATTTGTAAATAGTAGCAAAGTATATCAAAAACTTTCCATCATTGTTTGAAAAGAATACTATAATAATCTCATTTTACTTTTGCACATATCTCCTGCAACTCTTTCACCTATGAAGTATCAAGCAGAATAATATAATTAAGAATTAGATCTATGGTAGTTCGTTTCAATAATTACCAAGAAAACTCATGATAAAGCCACCTTGAATACATTTGTGACGTAGATCTTTTTTATCCTATTTTTTTTTATTATTGTGCATTGATTTTATTTATTTGGATTTTTTTTTACAGGGTGGCCTATTCAGCATAAGCTGTTCTTCCATAGGGCCCTGTTTACAATAGTTCTAATAATACAACATTATGCCAAAAATATTAAAATGTAAGTATTCCAATACTAGTTCTAATAATGCAACAATATAAGAACTCGTATTTAAATACGATAAGTCTTTTACATGAATCAATATAGAGTGTAACAATAACATGTATATATCATCATTTTAAACTATAGCTTTTTATGACAAAAAAATGTCACCAAAAACTTGTCTTGTAACTTTAAGGTCATAGATATTATTTTTGCGCTGAAGCTCTGAATCAACTGTTAAAAACCTATGCCATCCTTGCTGAGCTACTAAGTCAATAGCACGTTTATATTCATATGATTATGATTGTGCATATATGTAGAGTGAAGTAAAGGCATATGAAAAACAAGTATTCTTGGGTATGATCATTGAAGATACCCCTCGTGTCTAAATTCAAGTACTAGCGCAATGAAACTTTAAAAAGGCTAACACAATCTCACATTACGCAAGATGATAAAATTGGCAAATGTAATCAAAAATATTGAAATTGTTAGCTGATTTCTTTAACTTTTGAATTCCTCATCCTAGTTGTTTGATAAACATGGACCAGCAGAAGAAGAAGATTGGGTCTCAAAAGTTTCATATTTCATCACAGAAATAAAGTGTACGAACAAAGCTTTTCATGGAGTCTTTACAAGATTTATTTTTGAAGTAATCGACAATTAGTCACACACTTCAATTTTTACATTATTTACATACATTCAATTTAGCTTTAAATAAAAATAATTACATTGAACATTTCTAGAAAAAAAATTCTATTTCTTAGGGAGATACACAAAAACTGATTGAAGCAAAACTAATTTCTTCTGAATATAAAGAAAAAGGCTTTTACTTGGTACTCATTATGTAATAGGCCATTCCAAATTGTTTAAATGGATGCAGCAGAGTCATTTTTCGGAGATTGAGATTTTTTCTTCTTCTTCTAATTTAGGTTACACAATCAATCAAGAAGTTTGTAGACTTAAAAACATATATTTGGTGTTAGAAATCGAAAAAAAATGATTTTTTTGTATGATACAAGGTATTCATGCTTAGCTATTCAATCAAAATCTTAACATTACGCTTCTTTTTGTCATTCCGATATAAAAGGCCAAGTGAAGTCTAATTTACTTGGAGATAAATTTCAGCAGGCCAGGCAAATATTTTTAAAATGCCAAATAATCCATATACCAACTAATCCTTAGTGACATAATTATATATGTAAATCATCTTCAACTTTTATCTTGATTTTGAAGACCGAACATATTTCAGTCAAGTTGCTGGAAGGCTCTTCAAACTGAAAAACTTTCTAACCAGGCTCATGGTGAACTAGCCAATATACTAAGCCTTTATCATTGTTGGTTTTGCCATATGTCTATCATTCAAGGATTAGTGAATTATACCCTGAAATAGAGTCAATGCTATTTTTTTCTTCAGTATCAGACTAACATTTACTCTTAAAGGTGTAAATTGGATGACTGTTCACTGTTGTCAACAACTCCCTTTGCATTAAAGTGGTATGGTTGTTTTTTTTAGTGTAAAATGTTGAGATATTTACGGTTTATACTAGCATTTTTCCATATGTACAAGATAGAATGATGTATAATAAACTGTGAATATTTGAAGGAATAAGAAAAATAAAAAGGCAAATAATAATAAATTATTGCTCTCTCTGGTGTTTCCTCATTATGAGATAGCTAAGAAAATATTTCCTGAGATACTACTAACATAAATGTAACCTAAATAAACAGAAAAATAAAAGAAAACAAGTCTTAAATACGTGCATTTTAATGTAGTAAATTAAAGGAACAGTCCATGAACAAGAAACAAAATTTCATTATTTTGCTTTTCAAAAGAAATCAAGACATTGTTAATGTTGAATTGTCTTTCAAATTCAATAACTTTAACCTTTCATAGGAATGTTTCCACACTTTTGACCTTTTACAAATGTACATTTTGCAGAATGTGATTTATGTTCATCCATGACAATGTCACCATCTTCCCATCCTGCTATTATCATTTCACAAAAAACACATTGTGTCTTATCACCATCTCCTATATAAACAAAACCTCCTTTTGCAAGGTCTTCTTTCTTAGGTTTGTCAGCAAATATCCACTTGTTGAATGTCTTTAATCGTTCTTCTTCTTCTTTGTATTTAGAATCCTTGATATTTGTAAAGGTTGGTGTGTCGTCAGTCTTATTTGTCGCTTCCATTGGTATGTCACCAGTCTCATTTGATACTGCAACTGGTGTGTAAACAGTTTCACTTGATGCTTCCATTGGCTCAGGCTGATCTACATCCTAATGTAAAGAAAAAACACACTTACATAACCATATTATAATTATACGTTTACAACAAACCATTATAGTAATAAGTACCAGTCACATAAGGTAAAGTAAGTGTAATTGGGTAAATATTGCCTTTTTTCTTGTTCAACCTAACTGTGACTGTACTATTTTCAACCTGCTGACACAGTGCTGGCTCATGTCAACTAGACAGTTTCAGCAATTGAGCGATTGACAGAATGAGCACCAACTGAGAATATCTTTTGTTATGTAAAGATTTGAAGATAATGTAATTCAATCAATGTACCAGATTAATAACATCCCAATTCTATAGTTTATGAAATTTATTCCTGATAATAGAGGGGGCAGGGGTGCATCCGACTAGAGCTGGTTATCAATGGGACCCTCCCTGAATTTTGAGCATTCAAATTAAAAGCCTGTTACCTCTTCAATCACTGTTACTCTTATTCTAGACACATGAACCACAGTAAATTTGGTTCATCAACATTCTTCATTTTAATAAAAAAAATGTGAATAGCATGTATTGTTAGGTTCCTCACAATTACTCTTAATTTACATCATAAGAAGTTTCATGTACAAGTACACTTTTCAAAATTATAATAATAATAATAATAACAATAATAAAAAATAACAATAAATTGACATAAAAGTATACGTACAGTACACTATTTTTGTTAGTGGATGATTATATGATCTCTCTTTATTTATGTTGACATAAATACATAAATTATAAAATATAATCTAAAAGCAAAATAAACTTACATCTGAACACTGAACAGGCATCTTTAGAGCAGAAGTGTCATCTATATTTATCATAGGAATATTTTCACATGGTTCACCTTTCACAAAGAGGCATGCAAGAGATTGTGCTTTATGTTCTTCTAACACAATGTCATCTTCTTCCCATCCTGCTATAATCATTCTACAGAAAACACACTGTGTTCTATCGTCATCTCCTAGATAAACAAAACCTCCTTTTGCAAGGTCTTCTTTCTTGGGCTTGTCCGCAAAGGTCCATTTAGTGAATGTCTTTAATCGCTCTTTTTCATCTTTGTATTTAGAATCACCAATATCTACAACTGTTGGTACATCCGACGCTTCCATTGGCTAAGTGACAAACAAATAATGATTACACTTAATGTAAAATGCGTAAAATGACAGTGATGATAATAATAATAATGATAATGGTAATAATAATATCACCATTATTACTATCATTATCATCAATATTATCAATAATTTTATGTAGTGCTAATTAAAAATCCCTTTCTATGTGCTCAATTATTCCCTGGCAGGACACCATGAGGAGCGTACAAGTGCATAGCATTCTTGGATCTTAAGCCCCTCACAAAGTTTCATTTCTTAAATCCTACAAGCCAATACCCATTTCTATACCTGGGTGAGGTGATTTCAGAGAGAATGTATTATTTCAACATCCTTCTCAAGTTCTGGGTCTTTTACATGCCAGATGCGAATATTTCATCCCTGTTATAATGATTCACAGGGAAGTTCTTTTTAATGACACATGCAAAAAAGGAAGTGGCAAATACACATAGATCTCACCTCAGAGTCTTGAACTGGTAAATTTAGTCCTGCAACATTTTCTGACTCTTTTATAGGCAAATTTCCACAATATTCACCTTTCACAAATATACACATTGGTGACTGTGATTTATGCTCATCCATCACTGTGTCATCATCTTCCCATTCAGATAGTATAGTTTTACAAAAAACACATTGTGTTTTATCACCATCTCCAAGATAAACAAAACCTCCTTTTGCAAGGTCTTCTTTCCTGGGTTTATCAGCAAACCTCCAATTTCTAAAAGTCCGTAACCGGGATCTTTCGTCCCTATACTTGGTATCATTTATATCTGGATTGTCCACTGTTTCATTTGATTCTTCCATGGGTTCACCTGAAGCCTTAGAACCAAAAGCATTATAATTATAAATAGCATTTATACTCAGATTTGTTTGACTCTTTTCTCTATTCTGAAAGTATCAAATTAGATGCCTTCCCTTGCATACGTGTTGCCACATACTCTTGTTGATTACTTCTTCTAACATAATTGGCAACAATGGATTGTAAATCAAATGGTAATCAATTTGATGTTTCATAATTTATCAATAGGTTAAAAATAAGGCTACATATAGAGAATAATAATTATTAAGTAACCTTAGATTTAATGAAACCATCCTAAAAGTGTAATCTTTACACTTCTCTTATTTCACTTGATTTACAAAATTATTTTTTTCCTTTACAAAAAGTTGATCTTTGAGTTGTTTCCTATGTGCAAATACTCTACTTTATTCTTTTACATTAACATAAAGAACAAACATAGGATATTCACAACATGATGTTTTATGTTCAAAATTAACAGCTCCCTAAAAGCAAACTTAATTGAAATTTTAACAAATCATAGCTACCCAAATTGGTGATTTGTTCTCACAAAATAAAAAAGCTTGCCAAAAGTTGATGTATCAATATGATAAATGAAACCTCCACTGAAAAACACTTACAGCTATATTGGATGCTCCACCTGACGATGCTGTTGGTACATTATGACTATGTCCAGGTATTAGACGGACATTCCCACAATATTTGCCATTCATAAAGGGGCAATCTGGAAATTGGGATCTGTGTTCACTGTCAGGATTGTCATCTTCTTCCCAATCACCCAACACGCCTTCACAGAAAGCACACTGTACTTTATCTCCCTCGTTGAGGCAGAAAAAGCCTGATGTGGCAAGGTCTTTTTTTGTTACTGTTCCACTAATCCAACTTGTAAAAGTTGCAAGTCTCTTTTCTTCATATTTCATCCAACTGTCAACATCCCTTCTAGCAGGAGATGCAGTTCTTCCACCATCACCCCTGGCTCCTGACTTCGCAGCTAGGTCGGCATAAAATTGAAAATTGCTCATGGTTCTCGATCACACTCTGTTAGTGTTGCTGAAAGAAGGTTATTGCAAGATAAGATTTATAAAATTTCCTTTAACATCCAATGATGAAATGGAAGTATTTTGTAGGAGATTAAATTTGCCCTCTAAATGGTACTCACATGACTTGCAAAGGTAAAGGGTTTTTATCAGTCTGTGCTTTTTAAGACAGCACTGTGGTAATGGTCAATAATATAACCATTAACCATGGTTTTAGTCATACATGGGTTTAGTCATACATAATGGTTGTATCACTGTAAGACATCCTTATATTTTGCAGTTTGTCATGTTTCTACGGACGACCTTTGTAAGTTTGTTATTGCATCCTTGAAGAAAATTTGCGAAAGATAATTATACTTAAACATATATAACATCGTAGAGATTTGGTAGAGTAGTAATGCTATCAACTCAGAAGTATCGGTGAGCATGTCAGCAACAACAGAGTAAAGTCAGCTATAGTTGCAGAAATCGTTTGTTTTGCTGAGCACATACTATTATTCTCACCGAATATAAAGCTAATATGTTCCCTGTGTTTGGATAAATATGCCTGTCATTACCTTAAACATCAAAACTTGAGGGCATTCTTGTGTTTCTTGTACACTACTTCACAAGTGTTCCTGGATCAGTGTATGATGTGTCGCCTATGACCGACGCGTAAACAACCCGTGCTGACATCTAGCGATAGTTTCACTTTTACAATATCCTTGTCCTACCTATACTTCCCATCACACATAGCTTAGATGAAAGGGTGAATAATATATGGCTGTGATCGATGAATTAGCACTTGTGTGATAAAGAAAAGATTATTCCATAATAATGTATAATTTAACTTTGTGATGTAATTCTATATTTATATCAACTTCTCCCTCCACACCCATTCTTTTATATCAAAGAATTTTGGGCCACGATTGAAAATTTAGAAAGTAAATCATGTATTTCAAGATACTATTAATTATCATACGTTATTGTTTATAAGCTACCTTTAGAATATGGAACTTAAATCAAAATGCAAGTTGAAATCCCTAGTACATGTATTCAAGTATTTTCGAATTTTTTGTTATGATAAAATGTTGACCTGGTTAAATGCATCATATTCACAAACAAAAAAGACATCATTACTATTGTGGCAAATATGTTATTGGTTCCAAGATCCATATGGAGAAAAAATGATTCAACTTTGGAACAATCGTTTTTCTGAGGTAAGAAATTATCTCAGAAAAACTATTACCTCAGAAAAACTATTGTTCCAAAATTGAATAATATTTTCTCCATCATTACTATTCTCATAATGTCATTAATTTGGTCTGTATTAACAGATGTTACCTCGTAAGATTTATCATGTATCCTCACTGTGACCAAAGCCTGCAAATTTCTGTTAAAAAATAAATAACAACTCCAACACTGATGAACTGTCAATGCATTGCCTTTATATAAGGTTGATTCGGTACAATGTAAATTTAAGTTCAGTGTATAACATTTTAGTTTTTACATAACATTTACTTATATAGTTATATGAAGTCATCCATCAATATGTGTACACATTTATTGATTTAGCACATTTCCTTTTATGATAAGTAAAATTAGAACATCTATATTAAATAATTGCTTTAGTGACTCTGGTACCCATGTAGAAGTTGAGTCATTCATGACTATCAGTATCAGTACAAAGTAAAGAATATCAGTACAAAGTAAAGAATATACTTTCATATCATAGCAGTATCAGGGTCTACTCTCCCAGTCTTGAAATTTTCAAAATGTTTGGTCCTACAAATATTTACTGTTTTGATTCTCTGTGGGATTTATTTGGCCTAAGTAACAAGTCTACAATGTTTTTTTCTCATTGTACTGACATTATTTCACAAAAGCATTTGATAGAAGCCCAATTTAGCCTGTTCATCTACACGCAAAGACATGTACTACTAGTAATGCTCTTCTTTCTTAAATTAAAACTAGATACATGCACAAGTTATAACTAAAACATTTTATGACTAAAGGCTCGACCGAAAGTTTTCTGCTTCATGATACATATGAAGGCAAGACATTTTCAGTGAAGATGAAACTTCCTTTTAAATTTTTTCCACATCGTGCGTCGC
Source organism: Pharyngocirrus eroticus (assembly GCA_033118115.1). Taxonomy (NCBI): domain Eukaryota; kingdom Metazoa; phylum Annelida; class Polychaeta; family Saccocirridae; genus Pharyngocirrus; species Pharyngocirrus eroticus. The sequence goes on from JAVSBT010456989.1 coordinate 21,269, forward strand.
TCTTCTAATTTTTTAGTCCGATTTGCAATTTTCTGTAACCTTTTTTCTTTTTCTCTTTTGTCCTCTATCTCATCCAATCGTTTTTGAATTTCTTTTTTTCTTTCCTCATCCTGTGTAAACATGAGTTCTGCACCAAGAGTTACTCTGTCTTTTTCGTCATTAAAGTCTTCTTCTTGTTTTGCCTTTTCATCTGCTCTTTTCTTTTTTCGAAGGTACTCACCAATAAAACACTCAACAACACCCTGTGGACAACCTTCATAAGGTTCAAGTATCATTTTCCTAGGAAATATAAAGACCTAGATTTAATTATATGATTACTACCCTTTAATAGATACTCTCCTCAAACATGTCTCATTTTTTGTCACTTCACTATTTTTGATCTTGTATTCATGTACATTTTCTTATTTTTATACGGGTGGTAAGTAAGTTCATATCTAAAAAAGTTTAATAGAGCTAGAGAAGCTTTACTGTAAATATTTCATGATTTGTACAAGAAACCACCACCCTAAGAGACCCCCTTCAAGACCTATCTCAAAAGTGGTAACAGCAGACATTTTGTCTGTTGCTAAAAATACTCATAAATTCCCATAAATAGTTTAAAGAAAAAAGTAGTTGATACCCTAAGCCAAATTGCCTCTGTGTATATACCTTTCTTCAGTGCCTACGTCATCCAAATATGGTATGATATTATGAGCAGCCTTGTCCAAGGTAGGGATTATTGGCAGCATGAATACAATGAATATACCAAGACAGTACCACAAAGCATTCTGAAAGCAAATGCTATATGGTAAATGAATAATGTGAAATAATTCTTAAAGTATTGTAATAAGATTTCATGCATTTAAAATCTAAGGTACCCGCACAAAAAATTGGCCTGGCCAGCAGATCTTTTTCTTATTCTTATTTTTCCATTTGCCTACCAAAAACATGGTGGTTGGCCAGAGATCCCTCTATTCACAAATACCTTTTATTGTGCAAATATATTTATGGTTCTCTATTACTAGCCGAAAATGAATGTAAACAATACTTTTTATTAATTTTGTTGCCTGTACTTGACATCAAAGCAAAATTTTGAAACCAAAAAATGTATCAACCCCCCCCCCCCCATTTATCAAAATTTGTGTGGAAATGCTTAAAAACACTTACAAATGAACTGACAGTAAAATAGCAAAATTTGGTGATAAAAACAGATTCCCATGATTTCCAGATTGGTGTACACAGTGTAATTGACTTGTTGGCCTATAAGACATGTAACAATGTAGATTAGAATTTATTTGATAAGAATGAATAAAACAACTGTGTAAAATAACTATATATCAGTGGCTAAAGTTAATGTAGAAAAGAATTCTACAAAATGGACTAGAGGCAAACACTAAGCCTACAATTAACATGTAACAATATGCAAGCCTTAAATGAACAATCTACTATATCACAAACATTGTACAGTCATGTATGTTTTGTTTTGTTCCTGATATTTAAGGAGGATAACAAAATAAAATGCAAGCCTCAAATCAACAAACTACTATATCACAAACATTGTACATGTACAGTCCCGGAAAAAAATAATGCATACACCTATAAAACAGTGCAATTATATGATAAGCCATTTTTTTTCTAAAAAGACTGGCTTTTTTCAGATCTTATGTAAATGTAAGTCACTTATCTACCACTTACAGATTTTGTGGTATGTTTTCTTAAACTTTTTATTACTTCAGCTATTCTACCGACAATGGCACTTTTAATCTAAAAAGATACAACCAAAAACATAAAAGATGATGAGAACTGTTGCTTTACAGGAAATAAATGTATTTTAGATATCCATTCAGTTCTTACCACATAGAAATATCAATCATTCAATGTTCAAAACTAAAATGGTTTTACTTATGAAAATATAGATATTTCCTAGATTTATAATTCAAATTTATGTTACCTACAAACGTTGAAGGTGTCTGCTTTTTTTGTGACATTATTCAAAAGAAGTAAGTACTATAATTTTTTGATAAATTCTGATAACAATAGAGGGATAAGGAGGGCGTGGTTTATTTTTATAAAACTCCTATTTAATGTGCTTAAATCATGACTTTTCTTCCGCATAATTAACATCCAGCCTATCACGTAAAAGGTTATAATACTCCCGCGTTATTTTGGATCAAAAAGCCACACCACTAAACATTATTTTCGAAACTCTTTGAACATTTTTTTCTACAAATTTTACAATAAAGTTTCCAATGTTGAATGTTCTTTTTTTCAAGAAGGTCCAGAAAAAACCCTAAAAATAGCAAAAGAATGCTTTCCACCCAATCACAGACATCGACAGTGGTCTCCCGCGAAATTTTGAAATCAAAAGC
>JAVSBT010457100.1:0-15775 GCA_033118115.1 Pharyngocirrus eroticus
ACCACTTGTGAACAGTACAGAAATTATTTGCATTAGATATAGATAGGTTTTACTAAATCCTATGCATTTAAAAAAAAAAAGTCCAATAAAAAATTGAGCCGATTAGACTGGCTGTCATTTTTTATATGTGTGAATAGACATTTTGTAGATAATATGATCAGACGCGACTGAGCTTGGATTTGTTGGAATTTGAGTATGTCATATTTTGTGACAGACTGTGATTAGATGTCAGTCATTTTATGTAGATGTCCATATGGTCCTCGTAAAAAATGATGTAATTAGATTCCAATGCCTTTAGGCAAAAAATTAACATTGTGGGTGGCTAGGTTGTCAAAAATAAGATCTATCTACCTTTTTTTTCTAACTAGTTGGCTGTGAGAGTAATACTATGTTGGAATTTGAGTCTTGTTGTAATCTAATAGCTTGAAATCACTAGCAACCAATTTTATCACCCTTGCAAATCAAATGGTGTGTTCTGTGAGAGTTAATCTTTTGTTTGGCAATGATAGTATTACAGCCCGATGAAAAGATTCAGGTCCTTGTTTGCATACAAGACTGGATTTTGCTAGGACAGAAAGTCAATTTGTACTTTATTATATTGCTTTTTTTCTTTGGCAGTATAGAACTGGAGGAAAAAAATTGGATGACTGTGAATTTCCATTAGAATGATTTGAATTCCCTATCCACATAAAGTGTTTTTATAGCTTGTCCCCATAAAGAGCATCTGGTAGCCCTGGTGAAGAAATGATACACAATAGATGATTTGTTTGTTTCTTTTTCGAAGTGTGCCACAGAGTCCTCCTGTCTTGATAAATTTTGTTTTCGAAACTTTTCTTCAAAAATCTGTATTGATTGGTGCTTTTTTCTTTTGTTGTTTTGCAAAGATGAAAATTGATATGTTGAAATATCATTGGGCCACGGAAATTCAAATCCCTGCACACTTGAAAGCTTGTTTTGATTTGAGCTAAATTTTGTAATTCCTAGTCATGGGACATTTCCAAGCAAGAATTTTTATGAATGAGACATGCTTTGAATCAAAACACAACCTGCAATGTGAAATGTTGATTTTTCATTCATATCATGCAACACAATACTGGGATTGCTGTATCAAAAGATAGCATGACGGGATAGCCCTGGAATTCAACACCAAAACTTTCAAATGGGTTATTTTGTTAAGAAACTCATTGATATGGATTTATTTGACAAGTCTTAGAGTTTTTACTGACTTAATGTTAATGAAAGGCCAGAAGTCATTGAAAATATGTTGATAAAGACGTTTTTTGATCTATAGGTTGGTCATAATTGGAAACCAAATAGGCCTTGTTACACACAACTCTTTGACATCTGTCACAAATTGTTGAATTAGTCTTGTCAGGTTTTTTTTCTTTTTTTCATGTAAACACATTGTATTTCCATATCTTATTTTTTTTCACAACAATTTCTGATATGTCAAAATCTAAATTGTTGGATTACAATAGTGCAGAAAGAGTATCTATTGAAAGCAAATCAATCAGTAGAACATGTATGTTTTAGTTTATGGCTCAATCCTGCCCCCAAGTGGAAAGACTGGACATGATGACATTGAACAGTGTAGACCTGTGTAATTGTTTTATTACATAAATAATGAATATTCCCAATGTATATGAGATACTCTTGTTGAGAAAGACCCACAAAAAGATCAGATTTTTGCATATCATGTTACTCATTATTTCAATTTTTTATCATATATAGTTATGTTACTTCATTTTCATTTTATATTTTTTTCTACCAGGTGAAAATGTTCACAAGACTTTGGTGAATGTTCCAATCAAGATAATGAACAAAGCTACACCCATTTTTGAAAAACAGTACTACACAGTATCGGTACCAGAAGATATTATTGTAAATGGGGCTCTAGCAAACGTGGAAGCCAAAAGTCCAAATGGAAGAAAACTCATCTACTCCATTACAGATGGAAATATATACAGTGAATTTGCAGTGGATTTCAATATTGGTATGTACAGATTTCATGGAATATGATATTGATGAAATCATTTTTTTGATCAGTGATTGATCCTTCCCCATGTTTTGCAAGATCCTTTTTCTAGTATCTTTGGATATGCAATATGTATTGTGTCATGCTGAGTTTTTTCATGTGTCTTGACCTTTTTGAGATATTATTGGCAAGTTGTATGTAAAGCATAGTAATTTTTACTAGCCATGTTTTTTGCCTTATATTTCACATTTGAAAGCAATTGGATTTTAGAAAGGGTAAAAAAAAAATCAACATTTGACTTCAAATGTGAAAACTTCCAGTTTTTAAAAATGTTTAGTATTTTGTTGCCAAAAGGCTGTGTTTCCCCATTGTGATCCAGTTTGATGCACCTTTTTGTGTGCATGGCTCCACCAAAGTATTTTTCAGACACACATTCCATTCTTATCTTGATATAGACTCCTAATGTCTTCAAAAGAAATAAAGAAGACTATGACATTTTTATGTTTGAATTGAAAGATACTTCCATGGAATTTGTGTTTGTTTTCCCTTATAGTTCTCCCCTGGAAAAAAAACTCCAAAATTTTGAAAAAAATAAGTTGCTTTATCACATGTACACTGCATAGAAGGTTATTATTTTTTCCAGAAGTTAGAATGTATCCAAATTTTAGCTGCTTTCACAAGCATTTTTATAGTTCCTTTGCTTCTTCGATGGTTTGTCATTTGCCAAACTAAAGGCAATGATTATCATGGAAAGCAATTGTCATTTTGATATAGAACTTGGTTCATACTAGTTTATTGCATATGCATTCCTACTGACCCAGAAATTTGATTATTTCAAGATAATCTATGCATTTGCAAGTTTGAAATTTTCATTGAAAAAACTTTTGAGTTGAATATGATTTCATTCATCTACTATTATCTAAAAATCATTTGGTAAATTTTGCATTTAATTTGGTATGTACTATTATAACAAATTTAATTTATATTAATTTGACTTACCAGTTCTATAATCTATGATTGGGAGGTGCAGGCTGATCAGTTAAAATGCTTTTAAAAAAAAGGATTTTAACCAACGATTAATGTTATTTTTCTCGTATGTCCTTTTCTACAAAAGATATGGATGTATTAGGTCCTTGTGAGTATATGGAAGCATTCCTCTTTTTCTTTCCTTTAGCATAAAATAGATGTTAGCATAACAGCTTTTGTTATTTATGTCAATTTTCTCCCTTATTGTGTAATCATAACGGAAAATACTTACTGCCCCAATGACTCCTTGATTTAACTTCCTTTCTGTTCTTTTACGTTTCTTGATTTCTTTCTTCATGTTCCCGTACACAAATTGACAAATCAAATAACTAAAAGTTCTAAACTCCCCCACAGCAATATAATTCATAAGCTTTCTGACACACTTGATAAGGACTACAGCAAAAAGTAGTCCTTTTGGTCTTGCTGCAAAGTGGACATGAAAGTTTAACACACACATATATACACCAGTGATGTTTTTTCCTTGTGCATCTTGAGACTACTACGAATGCACTACAATTTCCACCTCAAATCATCGACCTTTCCTTTCTTTTTTTCTTCTGTCAAAAGTGAATAATTTTGAAATGATCAATACTAAACAATTTTGATCAATGTCTAATAACAAGATGATCTGTGAATCCTTGATTTTTTTTTGAAAAATGATGTCCACATTGATTATCATGTTATTTTTGCTCTACAATGCTTTGCTTTAATTTGGTTTTTTGTTTGCTTTTTGATGTTGTATGGCTTGTTGCTTTGTTATTGCATGATTTCACTGCTTTTTGTTGTTATCCCTGTCAAGAAACCAAATCCAAAACTTTCGTTGAAGGTAGTTTGATATTTTTTCATAGCACAAGAATGATTTGTCAGAATTTCGGATGCTAAAGACCTACTTGTCATGATACAAAGAATGTCTGGGTAATAATTGTGTGAACATGTGCCTTTTTGACAAGTAGATTTTTAATAAATTATGTTGAAAATCACTTTGATTTCTGAAAAAAACAAAAAAACAAGAAAAACTAAGACGAGGCTTTCCAATATTGTAGTGGATTTGGTTTGAATTCTATGTTGATGATGTATCCCCTTGGGTACTGAGCCTTGGCCAATGGGTTGATGGTACCAGCACAAGGGTTTGGGTCATACGTTAATTCTTTATCAACATCTTTGTGTAAGATTTATAATGTAAAGCATGGTATGATTAAGATTTAACATTATGAAAAGATTTGAAGATCTCTCTACAAAAAAAAATGACTGATAATCTACCTATTAACCTGTAATCTTTGTTATGAGATACCATAATTATATAAATCTGTAGTTTACTTCACTCTCATACTCTTATAGATAATGTACCTATGCTTGTTTCTATCATCGTAGACTTTTTGAATAATTTTCAATTTTTTTCTGAACAGTACTATTGAATGATTCTTACTGATTGAAAATGATGTAGCACTGGATTTAATGCTTGGGGTACACACATTAATCATAGCCTCTATACAAGGTCCAGTCTTGTGTTGAAAATGACAAGCCTTTGTACAAATTGCGTCAACGTTCTGTAAACTTTGTGGGTGAAGGGAAGTTTTTTTAACTGCTAATTTGTGTGAACGTCTAGCCTTGCTTTGCAGATGAAGTATTAACTATGTATATAAACTAATGCATAAAAAGAAGAGAAAGATCATAAAAATGGTTGAGGCTGTTGAGGCTTGGGTTGTATATTTCTTGCAAACACTTTCCTATAGATCCTGAAAATCTGTAAAACTTCACTGAAAATTATGTTCCAATACATGACAGTAATTCTTTTTTTAGATACTCTTACATAGATGACACTGATTTGCTTTATGATTAGTAGAACAATTGATCAATCTTAATCAAAATCACTCCTTTTTATTAAACACAAATAACTGTAAACCTTTTAAAAGACATAACTGTTAACTTTTCAGAGTAGTGACATTTAACATTTGCAAAGTAGGGATTTTATTTCAATTTTTCACACAGCAAGCACTAGGAACAAGTACACAGCAAAATGAGCACTCGTGGGCAAAATATTAATCTCTTTTTAATTTCAGGAACGCATGTTCTCCATAACTGTCATGATCAAAATATGCAGTGTCAGACATTTTCATTGATTAAAACAATATTTGAGAAGCAACTGAGAATAATTTATGAAATTACATCATTCACCATAATCAATGATAAATGGAAAGAAAATTTTAAATTATCGAATAATTTACTCCGTAACAGCCTGAAATATTTTGATATGACAGAGTTTAGGGACAGCATGCCATTTTCAGTTTATTTCTAATTCTTCACGCTTCAATGTATTTTACTGACACTTTTGACGTTGAATCTTTGAATCAGGCTCAATCACAGTTCTTGACAATCTGGATTATGAAACTAGGAAAGAATACAACTTGACAGTCAGGGCAGCTGATATGCATACAGGATCTTTCGCAACAGCCATTGTCAATATCCGCTTAGAAGTAAGTGTTCGTAGAGTAGATTTTTGTTATTTATATATACCTAAATTTTCCTTTTTACAAGCCATATTTCTCAATGCTACCACCTATTGGTGAAATGCCTAACTTCTCATATAATTTTGTAACAGTGAAATGTTATTGGGAGTCCCCATATGACACAAGAGGTTTTTGGTGTTGATAAAATAGAAATTAGTATAAAGAATGCTTCGCTTACTTCCAAAGAGTGGTCTGTCCACCAATCCATGAGAGAAATGTTTAAAACTTCACCCCAAAGTAAGTCAAGTAAGTCATATCGATACGTAATTTTCAAAAATATCTCTTTTTCTACAGGATGTGAATGATAATGCACCAAGTTTCACCAGTTTGAAGTACATGAGGTCTGTGTCTGAAGCAGTACCCATAGGTACCTCCATCCTCACAGTGTCAGCAACTGATGCAGACTCTGGGTTAAATGCACAGGTTCATTATCACATCACCCCAATTAATGAAATTAGCACAGACAGCAGTTTCTTCCATATTGACTCACAGAAAGGAATCATCCTCACAAAGCAAAAACTAGATCATGAGGCAAAAACCAAACTAGAATTCAATGTCTTAGCAACAGATAACGGTATGCCACCCCTCACATCAGCCGTCAGAGTAGTTGTCATTGTGACAGACTTGAATGATAATGCACCTAAATTTGATCAGCCTTCATATGATGTTACCATCACTGACTTGGTGGGAAGAGGGCAGTTTGTAGCTATTGTAACAGCTTCAGATGCAGACAGTTCAAATTCAGGCAACCTGGCTTATTCTATTGTGGGTGGTAACAAGAAACAAGCTTTCATGATAGACGAACACTCTGGAAAGATATCACTTTCAAGCTTGAGGACCCCAGATTTGCAGCCTTCATACCTTCTCAATATATCTGTAACTGATGGCGTCTTTACCAACTTTGCAAGGGTGAAGGTCTCCGTAAAGAATTCCAACAACCACGCCCCAGCATTTGAACAGTCTATTTATGATGTAGATGTGGCAGAAAATATGCCTGCTGGTGAATTTGTCTCAAAAGTAGTGGCAGAAGATGACGATGAAGGGAAATATGGACAGATCAGCTATGATATTGAAAGTGAAGACTTGAAAGAACTCTTTGTCATGGATGAAACTACTGGTAAGTACACAACAATGTCAACATAAATTCTTGATCAAATAGCAAAAACGACATGTTGTCTAGCTGGTAGAACAGTAGTAACAGTAAGTCTTGAGGCATGGGTACCAATCTCATTTGATTGAGAGATTTATTCTGTTCATACTTTGTGTTGATGATTTGCAAAATTGATGATGGGTATGAAATATTGTTACCCTGTAAAATTGTCAGGAAGTCAAAAATGACTGTCTGATGAAAACATTGGTCTTCTTTTTTACGAAAAAAAAATCCATTTGGTTTTGTAGGTGAAATCACTACCAAAGTGATATTGGACAGAGAGGATGAATCCTTGTACAGAATCCCAGTCATTGCTAGAGATGGGGGTGGTCGCAGTGGATACACAATGATCCATGTCAATGTGGCAGACCAAGGAGATAACAAACCAATGTTTAAAGTCAATGAGTACAAGGCCAACCTCTATGCTGAATCTAAGATAGATACTGTAGTCTTACAGGTTAGAATTGTTAAAATAATGAATTTATGGTACTATATGTTTGTGCTAATATCCATGTCAAATTGTTGTTATTTGAAAACTTTTAGGGTAATTCCTTGAGATATATTTAAAATTAAAAATTGATGAGAATATGATATCAACTCTCATTATTATGATTATGTCAGAATGTTATAGAAACAAATTATAAATGCTTCATTGTTACTTTTTTTCTTATAGGTTTCTGCCATAGATACTGATCTTGGAACTAATGCAGATTTGGCTTATGCTATCTATAATGGAGATGGTACAGACGCTGCCAGTGTATTTTCCATTGATGAAAAAACAGGGGTTATCAGGTTGAAAGAAAGTGTTGCAGATATGCGTAAGTATTGCATGTATATCTTTATACATATTTTTTTGTCTCACTAAATCTTAGCAGGGAAAGGGTCTTTATGAGAGTTGCAGAAGGGTTGATTTTGAGCCAACATTAAGATTGACGATTTTATGTTTTCGGACAGATTTTACTGGGGGGAAACTAAAATCAGAGAGCAATACAACTTTGAAACTTCAGAAATTTGATTTCATTAGATATGTTCCCTTTTTTCCAGAAAACTTCTTGATTCAGTTCTTTGTGAGAGCTGCAGACCAGGGTAGTCCCCCCACAGACAATGATGCGTCTGTAGAAGTCTACATCATGGGATCGCAAGATTACCCACCAAGCTTCCTGCAAGAGATGTATACTTACTTTATACCAGAGGACAGTGCTGTAGGAAAGGCCATCGCAACAGTTACAGCAGAAAGCAACGACACTCTCACATACGACATTGTCCCAGGAAACCTCAAATACACTAACAACCCAGTCAAGTTTGGTGTTGATGACGAGGGTAAAATTACAATCATTGATGGACTTGATAGAGAAGCAACAGAAGCTTTTGAGCTGACAATAAGAGCCTCCACAAGAACGTCACCACCTTTGGTTGCCTACACTCATGTCACGATTAAAATCATGGACATCAATGATAATCACCCACACTTTCAGTCTGATCCTTATATTGTGAGTATTGCGGAGAATGCAGAAATTGGATCCAGGGTGATTCAAGTGATAGCAGATGATAAAGATTCTGGTGCCAATGCTGAAGTAAGCTATGAGTTTGGTCCAAGTTATAGTAGCCTATCCAATGTGTTCTTCATAGATTCAAGAACCGGTTGGATCACGTCTTTGGTGAATCTAGACAGAGAGACCACAGAGACTTTTGTGTTTGAGGTGGTAGCTAAAGATAGAGGGCCCCAGAAGCAGCTCTCTGACACCACAACGATACGTATTACTGTTACTGATCACAATGATTCGCCTCCAATATTCAGTGAAGATAGCTATCAGGGGGCTGTCAATGAAGACGCCCTTCCAGGAACTGTCATTTTGATGGTCTCGTCATATGATAAAGATGTTGAGGAAAATGCAGAAGTCACTTACTACATCACAGAGGGAGATCCGCTGGGGCAATTCAATATTAGGGCCACTGGGGAATTGTATGTCAACAAGATCCTGGATAGAGAAACCACAGCACACTACTCTTTGACTGTGTCTGCAACAGATGGGGCTTTTGTTACAACTACCACAGTAGACTTGGCAATCCTAGATGCCAACGACAATGCTCCAGTTTGTGAAAAGGTAAATAAATGCCACATTGTTTAGTGTCATTTGTACAATTCTATGTCATTATTACATGCATTTATATTTGAATAACATGTAGCCTAGCGAATAGTTCCATGGACTTAGCTACACACAAACTCTTTTATACTGAATATGGTTATGATATCTCAATTTTTTCTTCTCTTTTCCCGTAGCCTATTTATGTTCCAGCTCAGTCAGAAAGCTTACCTGTTGGTTCATTCATTGCTAAAGTGATTGCTACTGATGAGGATGAGGCAGGAACAAGGAATGCTCACCTTGAATACAGCATAACTGGGCACGGAACCCATATGTTCACAATAGACAGAGAAGGAGGTAAGCCTTTACCAATGTGTCCAAACATTTTGATATTTATGAAATAGTTTTACCGAAGCTATATTTTATGAACATTTGTGAATGTGGAAGCATTCGCTATAATTTGTTCTCAATTTTTGATGTGTCGCACACACTTCATGGAAGAAAAATAAAAGAAAGATAGCTCTGCAAAAAATATTAAATAACTTTGCTTTAAATAACTTTTCAGGTATCATCACTACAGCTAAGTTGCTAGACAGAGAAATGGAACAGGAATACCAACTGACAGTGGTGGCATCTGATGGCGGTGGTAAGACTTGTACCTGTGAAGTTGACATAACACTGAGTGATGTGAATGACTATGCCCCTGAATTTACCATGGCACAATACACTGTGGCCATTCCTGAAGATGCTATAGTCAATACCTTGTTGACCAGAGTGTCTGCCTCAGATAACGATTTAGGTAAGTAGAATGTTGCTCAGTTTTGATAACTTTTTTACGATGGTTGATTTTACTTCTTCGAGGGACCATGTCTTCAGATGACTTTGATAGCTAAAATTTACAGTTATATTTTTGAAAAGGAAGACAAACTTATTAAGTTCAAAACTTTTTGTTACATGATTGAGTGAGGGAATATTCTGCAATATTCTGTATGTACAGCATTCTGTTTTGAAAATATTGATATTGATATGCACATCAATATTTTTATTAAACATTTTGCACACCTTATAAAATTTTATAAAGATACCTTGAAGTAGTATGATTGTAAAAAAAAGCCTTGGTAGGAATCCGAAGTTCTTTTTGAGAAACTGATTACATTCTTCATTGACACATTTTATCTTGTACTTATAGGTATCAATCGTAAGGTCAAATATGGCCTGATGTCCAAAGATGGAGGAGAGCATTTTCATATTGATCCTGTCAGTGGAATTGTCAGTCTGCTCAAACCTCTTGACAGAGAAATCAGGGCAAAATACAACCTAACTATATTTGCACAAGATCAGGTTTGTATTTTAATATATGATGTGTAAATTCATACGCTTCAAAGGAATGACAAAAGTGTCAGGGTGCTAATTATTGGGGGATCCAGGGGATCTTGAAATGTTACCCCCATGCTACTTAAAAATAAGTGCATCAAGTATATTCAATTGGAAATTTAAAGAAGGTAAAAACCAATTATCAATCTGCGGTTTTAGTATTTTTCTTACTGTATAAAGCTACAATTGTCTTCATATCACAACCTGTTTTCTTTTTGCCACTCTTTAGGGTACTCCTCAGATGACCTCTGTAGCACATCTAGTTGTCTTACTCCTAGATGTGAATGATAACCCACCAGAATTTGAACGGGCTACTTACACCAAGACAATCAGTGAGAGCGTAAGGATGGGGACCAGCATTATGAGAGTCTTTGCAACCAGCAAAGATACTGGGGTCAACGCTGAAATCAAATACTCGATTATTGGTGGAAACTCAGATTTGAAATTCAGAGTGGATTCACATACAGGTGTGTGTAATAGTTGTTAAAAATCATGGAGTAAGAAATTAATGAAAAATCTAAATTATAGTTTGTTAGTTCGGAAACTTATCAGCTCATATGATGATCAAATTATATTTTAAAAATAAGATATTCAATTGATTAAATAGACATGAAGAATTTTTATATATTTGATTGATTGATTGATTGGTTTTACAATGGCATGAATTAAATGTATTTCATATTAATCCTCATTCTAGGTGTCCTGACTTGCATCAACCCCTTGGATTATGAAAATACAAGGGAATACTTCCTGACTATAGAGGCAAGTGATGGAGGCACACCATCTCTCAGTAACACAGCAGTCATCAATCTTAACATCACTGATGCCAATGACAACCCCCCTGTGTTTGGGCAGACATCATACAGTGCTTCTGTTATGGAAGATGGAAAGCCAGGGGATAACATAATTCAGGTAATCCTCATTTTTATTCTCTAGATTTTGTTTCTTTTCAATTAATGCTTTCTGTAGGTTTTTTTTTAATGGAAATCACAATGCTATGATTTAGAAATGTTGTAAGTCATACTATTTCCCTTTGTTCCTCCTTTATTTCATAGGTCCAAGCCTCAGATTTGGATAGTCTACCCAATGCTGCTCTAACATATATCATAATGAATGGAGACAGTGAGGACCAGTTCTCAATCAATGTCAATGATGGCTTCATAAGTGTGGCTAAGGCCTTGGACAGAGAGACGGTAAGTTTATGAAAACATGGCTTGATCAGAATCATAGCTCTATGAACATTTTGATGAAGATTAATTATTCATTTCCTTACCTCACTATGTTTGAACCTCTTCAAGATGCTTTGATCATGTGACTGATCACTTAATTGAGAGTTTTTATGCTCTCTTATGATCTGGGTTTATTAATGAGTAATTTATAACAACATGGATATTTTGAAGAACACATTTGGAACTCTCTTTTTTTTCCTGCAACCAAATTGACTTACAACGATTGTATCTTGTACTTCTACTTCAGGTTGAAAGTTATGTGTTAGAGATAGAATGTACTGACAGCGGTGAACCAGCAATGACAGGGACAGTGATGGTTCATATTGAAGTAATGGACGCCAATGACAACCAACCACTGTTTTCTGAAAACAATTACACTGCAGTTATTCAGGTCAGTAAAGAAACAGCATATCCCCACAAAAAATGCACAGCATTTTACAAAAATTAAGACCTGTAAATACTGAAGCAAAATCTTATTCTTTCAATAATTAATAGTTTTTCTTTTCAAGTGAATTATAGTACTTTGCTATGATTTGAAAGTATCTGTGGTTAACTTAAATCTTTTGCTACATCTATTCTAATGGGACATGACTATGAATTGTTTGATAAATAATATATGCTTGTCAGACTATGTTTTTTCCATGCTATTCTAACGGTACTTTGTATACTACTATCACAATTACAAACCTCATGTTTACAATCCTACAATTTACCATGCAGAAGACTTGTTAGTATTTTTATTTTGACTAGACACTGTAGAAAATATAGCCCTTTTTAACATTTTTTGTTACTTATAGAAATAGATTTTTTAAGTAGAACATTACAGTAGCTCCTAAAAAAATCTGATTTTTGGATCTTCATTTCCTTTAATTAATAGTAGTTTAGAATTTTGAATATTAGAAACATTTTTTTGCAAATGTTTCAAGAATGCTTCCATCATCTGGATTTTCTCCCTTGAATACATGTTATTGAATGCAACACCTATTTTTTTTGATATTGAGAATTTTGTTTCCCTTCCCACACATGACTTTCTAAGGTGGATGATAGCGGTATTCCATCTGGACCCCGTGCAGTAAGTTCCATTCCTGTCGCATGGCGGACAGCTCCTCTCAGTAGATACCCACCTTCACCTTCTGCAATATAGATATACATTTTTTTTTTAATCTTTATATACAAGCCTTTTTTGTGTTGTGCTTTTTTTCCCTGGTTGAAATATGCCATGTCTAAGTTATATGTAGAGTAGAATAATCAAACAACAAAATCATGTAGTCAAGAATCTTCAAAAAGAAGGGCTGATTTATATGTATCCATTATCTGAACAGATACATTAAAATGGGAGGGGTAGGATGTTGTGAATTAATCATACTCTTCGCTAAAGTGAAAATTGATATTTGAATATTCTTGACACGTTATAACCTTAGAAGTCATCATCATTTCCTAGTAAAACACGGTCTCCAAAAGATGAAATTATTAGAGATGTAGGTATTTTGAAGTGATGGTGACTTTATTAAATGTAATGCCTTGTTGGGTTTTTTAATTTGTTTTATACATCCAGTGTATCATTGAAATATAGCTGCATAACTTGATAAAGCTTTGAGTATTGTGTGTATTACATCTGTTTGTCATTTTTGTCTGTAAAAACTGAGTCGTGTGTGGCATACATGAAACTTAGTGGATACATGGAAGACAAAGTTTGCTTTGTACTATTGCGTTGCTCTCTTATACTTCTATTCTTCAATCTCAACCCTTTTCTATCATCTTGTGTATAAAATTAATTGTGAAATACCCCAGGCCCAAGCAGAAATAATGATCTTAAGAAATAATAATGTTAAAACAACCTTGTAAACCTGCTATTCTGATATCTCTTTACTCTTTTTATTCCTTCAAATTATTCATTGATATTTGTTCTTTTTGACAATCTAAACTTCTTTCTGATTTCTTCATTATCCATCTTTTGCATAAGTCCTCGATATTTCCCTCTTCTAAGTCTGAGATACCTTGTGTAGATTTGTCCTTACCTTTTTCTATTCTGATTTGGTGATGGGTTTATTTCTTGAATTTGATTCTTCTTCTTTTTCCTTCTTGTAAAATTTTTGATAGATACATAGTTAATGTGCATTAAGTTCAGGTTGTATTGGAAATTGGTGTCAAAAGTTAAAAATTAAAGTTGAAATTGCTTTGGCCAGTACCATAGAAAAGAGTAGCCAGCTATAGTTTTAACTTCTAGTAGCATGGGTTTTATTTTTATCTCTTGTTAATTTGAAATTGTAATGATATTATTAATGCCACAAACAAATCTATGGTAGAGCGTTTATTATTAAAATGGAGCAAATGTAGACAATATAGGTAGAGTCTACACATACATTGTGTATACATCTATGTATGTTTGTAGTTTAGCTTGATCCCAGAAGTATAATTCATAGCATTTAGGTTCAGTGTGCTTTAGTCTAGTCTATGTAGTAATCAACTCCAGCTAGCTAAACCTAAACCTAAACCTAAAACCCTTATTGCATGTTTTCTGTGTAAAAATGTTTAAAATCAAAAGCTTTGTATGTTGACAAGCAAGCTGGTACTTAAAGGTATAAATCCTGATTACAACACTATGTCTTCTTCTTGTTTTGTCACTAGGAGGACACAGAGATTGGTTACAACATCATACAACTTGTTGTTCTTGATGCCGACATAAATCCCAATGGACCACCCTTCTCATTTGATATCATAGAAGGGAACCCTGATAATGAATTCCACATTGATGATAAACATGGAATCCTGAGTACCACAGCACACTTCGACAGACAAATCAAAGACAACTATGTACTGACTGTGAGAGTGTTTGATAACGGGGCACCGCCATTGTATTCAGATACCACAGTCACAGTGAAGATTATTGAAGAGAGTGCTAATCCACCCATTGTTACCCCACTGTCTATCACTGCCACCGCTTACAATGACGCCTTCCCTGGTGGAATGATTGGAAGAGTTAAAGCAGTGGATGTGGATAAGTACGACTCACTGTCATTCCAGATTGTATCTGGAGACAATGCACACTTGTTTGCTATCCATTCCCTAGATGGCACCATAATGGCCACACAAGAATTAGATGCTGGAGAATATAGCATCAATGTTAGTGTCACTGACGGCAAGTTTTTGAGATATACTACTGTATTCTTCAATGTACAAAGTGTTACTGATGAAATGGCAGAAAATGCTGTGGTCATGAGGTTTGAGAACATGCTGGCGGAAGAATTTGTCACCACACATAAAGCAAAGCTTGTGAAAGTACTGCAAGGAGAGCTTGGTACTAGAGAGAAGGATGTTCATGTTTTGAGTGTACGTCTTGCTCCATCTTCAGCTAAAAGCATCACGAAGCGGAGCGCGGAACTCCCAGAAGACGATAACTTGACTAAACGTAGCACAGAAACATCAGATTTGGATGTTCTCTTGGCAGTGCACAAAACTGGAGAAGCTTACTACCGTGGAAATGCACTGCGCAGAAAACTCACTCAGTTGTCGCCTGCCCTAGAAAGGCAAATGGGAATTAAAGTCAAGAAGATTTTCAATGACGTGTGTACTAAAGACCTCTGTGATGAAGGGAACTGTGTCACTGAAGTGTTGTTTGATAAAGATCAAACTCTGACCATTATTGCTGGAGGGGAAAGCTTTGTGTCTCCTAACTACACCATTAGTCCAAGATGTAAATGCAGACCTGGCTATGGAGGTAAATAAGTCAATGTTCAATGTTTCATTTCCAAATGAAGTAAATTCATAAAATGAATATGAAATCAAACTTCCGTCCATTATATGAAACTAAAAGACAATCCATGAAAACATGATTGAACCTCACTAAAACGAATTGATGTTCCTTCTATTTTTCCAGGTCCTAAATGTGAAGATGAAATGGATGCTTGTACCCCTGACCCCTGTCCCAAGCCCCAGATCTGTAAATCCACAGACCAGACTGAATACAGATGTGAATGTCCTGAAGGCAAAACTGGTGAAGATTGTGATGTAGACATTGAAGAACCATGCAATGATCCTAGATGTGAAGGTAAGGATTATTAACTTGGTCACAACTTGTTTTCCTTGATATTATAGACAGTCTTTTATGTATAGCCACATCTGACATGGCTTTTTATTTGGCAATAAGCTTTTTAGTCTGTTGTGTAGGATACATCAAACATTCATTGAAAAATTTATTCAATCAAATATTCCCAAATGTTTTTAAAAATATTCTTTGTAGAAAACAAACCTTTGACCTTTTCATCAAGAAGCTATGTGAAATGGCACCTGAATGATCCAATGGAGAGGCATCTCAGCTTGACTTTAGACATCAAGACTGTGCAGTCAACAGCCAGGCTCATGCATGCTCTGGGCAGAGTTGACTACAGCATTTTGGAAGTAAGACTTTTGTTTTAAATCCTGTATTTTAG
>JAVSBT010457211.1:0-21412 GCA_033118115.1 Pharyngocirrus eroticus
TTATGATATCTGCTGGTCTAATCGTTTTCTTAATACAGAATAAGCCTTGAACTTGAAGATGTTGTAAGAAGATGACATATCAAAATATGAATATTTCAACTTGCAGAACTTTAATTAATTATTTGTAAACTTATAGTAATTCATTGCCTATATATAACTGTCCACCACAGGCTATTTTCCAACCTCCAGGTGGAATATTACTCCTGCTACTAAGAAAAACTGACTTATCATCCTAAGAATCGAACCCTTGACTTTGTGAGTCAAGTGCTTTTCCCCTATTCTACCATATTCCCTTTAAAATGTCACAGGTTGATTCAAATCAAATATGAGAAAAAATATCTTAAAAGGTTCATCTCTGTTCTAATTTCATGGGGAAAAAAAGAAGATAATCGAGATTTCCAGGTGACTTCAAGTGCAAAAATATGTGATTTCATCTTTGAGTTGACAAGATCTGTAAACGTTTGTTCATTTTTGATAATCTTGTAAGTGTGTTATGACAGATGCTTGGATATGAAACCATCTGTAATATCAAGCTTTGCAGAGGGAATGGTTTTTTTTCCAAAATCGTTAATGGCATCTATAGTTAGGTGAAACGGAAACCAATAAAGAGATGATAATATCTCTTCATAATAAAAAACCCTTGGAAGGACGAGAATCGATACATAATGTAGTTTGGATAGATGATGACCCCTGAACGATGATAACCTTGAGTTATGGTTAGTTGCTTAGAAGGTGAAGCCAAGCCAAATCTGGAATTGAAGGACAATGCGCACTGGATGAAAATTAGATCTGTATAAAACTTATTGATAGTTTTTTCAAAAGTTTGTTGAAGACATTTGCTCCTGATCCTTTTAGTCTGTAGATCCTGATTAACATAATGCCCCCAACATGCTAAAACCGTCTAACTCATATAATAAAATCATATTAATTAGTTGGTTTTAGCATGTTGGGGGCGATAAGTAACGTTTGTTTATTTTCTGTATCATTTTTTACCATAACCCATGCTACTAATCTCATATCACTTATCAATATACAGTGAGTTCAATGAGCAAGTATTTAGGCAAGAAATGGCAACTAAATAAACAGGTTACTCCTGTTTAGTTGTCTATAAATTGAAAAGAACAGGGGAAAAGGTTCCCTATTCAAATGAACTGCTCTTTGTTACAGCATTAACGATGTTTTCTGAATCCTTTGAATATTTCTTATATGTCTTGCCTATTATTATCTTAACAACTTATTAGAAATCGTTAATACATGTAAGTTGTCTTGTCGGGCAGACAGGAAGATGATGGTTTTTATAACATAAAATTATTGACTAAAATTATTTCAAGTTGAAAAAGCACAAATGACGACACTCTATAACCTGCGACATCAAAAGAATGATCCAATATGCCACTTGTATAATTGTTTTATCAAGGTTATTGGCAGAAAAAAATGATGCAACCCATAAGAGTATACCTATACTGAGTATTGATGAAAAATAACCCACTCCAAAGCCAGATAATAGACTTACAAAAAAACATATTGTAAAATATAAGTGCTCTTCAATGATTTTTTTAAAAATTGTGTGTATTAATTTTAAAGGAATCGCATAACTTCAATATGTTACTGTCTAAACAACTATTTAAGTCATAAAGCATATTTGGTATGTATTATATTCTACTATAAGTTTATTCTTCCAGAACTATAGTGAACAATATAACTCATGTTGCATTATTTATTATCAGGGAAAATTACATGTTGTAAATTTTCAACAATCTTTTCGGAGTTATTGTTTCACTATATTTCTATAAATTGTCAGTTGGCAATGGATTATTGTTTCCAATTTCATGACTTTTCATGAATAACTAATTAATTATTTTTTCTAACCCATACATGTATACGTCCTTTTAGTACATCGTCTCATCCAATCCCCCTTATTTAGGGCCAATAAAGTATATCCCCTTCTCCTGTGTACAGATAACTATTGAAATTCTAAACCTCCACCAAGAGATTACTGACTAAAGCCAAAATAAGTTCCTACGAAGATACAAAAGTCTGGGATAGAGTCGTCACAGGGAACTATCAGATCATTTAAATGGATTCCTACGTGATTTGAAAGGCTAACTGTCCCTGTAACCGTTTGTACACTAACTTTTTTCTATCATGTTTAAAAGCTGGGAGACCTCGTAGTGTTTATAGTGTCATGTGTATAATGTGTGTTACTAACAGTTCAATGAATTAAGATTGTCATACTTTACAGTTACTTATAGTATAAAGTTCAATATTAATGATTTGCTTAGATTTAGAGCTTGGGCCTAAAGAATTCATTGTTGAATGAAGATTGATTCTACAATATAATTATTAAAAAGGAGGTACCGTTATTTCAACGCATTTCTAATTTCTAATTGTTCAATTATTAAAGTATTCAGGATGTTTCCTAAATCCTTTTAAAGTCAAACTGAGATGTTGTAATATTGTCTGACGAAATGAAATAGTCAAAAAGCACCCATATCTTCATTTAGAAATGACAAATGAGAGGAACTCATTGGGGGACATCTAACCTACGAGACCTAAATTGTCAAGGAGCACGACCTGCCTCGTTATGAGAGTTATTACTTCACTAATCGTTTTGTGGTATTTGACCTGGAAAAAAAAAAAAAAATTTGGATAGTGTTACCCATTACTTAATCTAAATCATGTAGCTCATTTGTTCTCCAATTGAGAAGATAAGAATCTTTTCAAGCAACATAATGAAAACTACTTAAACAATAATTTCAACTGAAAAAAGAATGCTCGAAGAGACATTACAATGAGCTCCAGTTGGCTTCACAGATATTCCATCACTAACAAAAAGGTTCATTTAAACTGTGATTGGTTAATGGTGAATCGTTGTGATATCATCATTAACGTGTTGAATTCCCATAAACGTAACGTCTCGGAAATAACGTCAGCTCAAGTGTTCATGCTTAGCAACGACGTAGAACATTATGGGCTTCTGAGCCATATTAGAGAGGTTTCATCAATAGCAAGGAGCAAGCATCAAATGTTCTTTTGCCATAAGGATAGCTAATGTACTGATTATAACATTTTACGCTGTGGTAATTGGACTATTATAATGTCAGTCCGCTATTTATAACATTTTAGATGAAAAGATGGCCTTGTGCAACGTTATGTGCAAAGCATCAGTAGATGCCCTTTCTTTCTTGTTTTTCTTCCTGATTCCACCAAGGTGTTCAAGTTCAAGTATTGCAAAATACATTACAATCATTCATAGTATTAGTTTCATAAGTGTATGGAAACAAGAGATTTCCTTGCCATTTCCACCCCACTCATTGATGTACATGAATATATACAACCAATAATACTTGTATAAAATGAACTCTCCATGTGTTTCGTGTAGGCCTAGGCTAATTCTCATGAGAGCCAATTTCCATTGACTTTTGCCTATAACGAAATTTTGTAATAGATATTTCTGATTCTTTTCATCATTATGATGACTTTTATGGTTGGCAACTTAACTAGTTGCTCTAAGGGGGAAGAGAGATTCTTTTGAAGCACAATACAATAATATTGTTTGCGCCTTGTATAATTAGCAAGGCTATTCAACATGCATGAGGATCTGCTGTAGCATTATTTGAAATCAGATCCCAGAAATGAAACAGAGCAAGAAAGGCAATGAGAAATTGAATTACACAAAATTTAATGAAATACACAAGCACGGAACATAAACAATAAAACATCGACAGGCGTTCAATGTTTTCAAAATTAAATACACTTTGACACAGACTATCGCACAAAATCCTAGAAGAGTACACAAAGATGCCGTGACTTATAAAACCCGATCACTTCAATCTGACTGGTATAACTGCATTCTCGTCTTGGCCCACTGTATGCTTAGCACATTTAGCCCCAAGGACTGTGTAAATAAAACAGTCTTCCTGGAAATATTGTCTCACAGATCGGCACAAATAGTCATCTTTATACCTAACATTTACCATGTCAATAAACGTCTACAGTTTTGGTAATAGTCTATCTGGAACAATGTCCGTCTTTCATTTGTACAACCTTAAGAGAAACGTGTCAGCGTTTAAGACCTTTTTTTGCAATAATAATTGGACAATATTAATCAATTTTATGAGTGGCCTTATGAATTATGAATACATGTATGCAGTTTTACAAACACTCAACTGAAGAAATATTATTTTCAAGGCTGCTCCTTCTCAAGGCAAAGAAGCTCATTGACTCAATCCATGAAATACATAACCAATAATATAGTATACAAGTATATTGTAAGAATTGATTGCCCCAATAGAGTTAATTTTAAGCCGTTTGCCTGACTGGTCGGGGAATAATATTCCATATTAAGAAATATAGAAGTTTAGAAGAAAAATAAATTGAGGGAATCAATGAATTTCTAAGCTCTGAAGGTTGGGGGGGGGGGGGGGGGATAAGAGGAAAAACATTGTTGTGGCCCCCTTATCACCCATGCATGTTCTTTGTTTATTATGTCTAATATTTACTTTTTCCCCACAGAGCTAGAGAAGATTAGTCATCACTTCAGGAATGATTATATCTGATTCCTTTCATTTAAGTAGAAATTGTGTTCATTGTTGAAGAAACTTTGTCTCCTCTGAATTGCATGTCATGCAGTTCAAAACAGTCTTTTTTTAACTCGCTCCTATAACCCATCCCCCCTCCCGCCTTCCCTCTCTCACGAAATCTAATCTTTTGCTCCATTTCTCAAAATTAAGACTGTAAACTTGTAATTTGTAAATTACTTATACATGACACCATTTATATTCGTCAAAAGTACACGTCTTAAAATAGATTCAATTTCACTGTAACAACCCTACTTCAAGACACACGAGATTACATTTTCCCTAAATGCACCCATTTTCTGTTATAACCAAGTAATAGAAAAAATTCATTGGCTCATCATAAAAACAAATCATTCTAAACATCCTCATTTTATTCCTAGTATGTTGTTAAAGCATCCTTGCGTTTAATGGAACGCCACCAGGGGCACGCCAATAATTCTGATTAATGTCTTAAATCCCTTCAGATATTGAACCCAACCTAATATTCATTGGTTTAAATCCTTAGAAAAGACGGAACATTGGACGCTGTAAGAAATGTCCTTTAGCTCCGTGGCATACTAAATCAAATTTAGCCGTGAAGAGATTTCAAAAGTTGATTTTTTTTCATCAGTTTAAGATAATTGCGGTTCTTAATATGTGATTTAACTGCTATTGTTTTATGATTAGTTCTCCTGGGGTAGGTTTTTTTTTTTACTGTGGTATGTGTGAGTTTTTTTGTTTTTATAATGGAATGGCTGATGTTCTACACGATTAGGAATGACAACATAAAGAAAGTTGATTTGTTTGAGGCTGTTTTTTTTACCTTCCTGTGTAATAATATAAAAAAAGCAAAGAAGGTGCCACCTATCAAGATAACGTGAAAGCATGTTACGTAAGCAAGGGGATTTTCGAGGCCATATGTAAGCTTTACACACTTTTGGAATCAATTAAAACCCTTTTTTTCAAACTACTGTGGAGTTTATTGACTTAACTATGCAATAATGTTGCTGTCAGACACACTTTTGAAATCCTATTTCGATTTTAAGCGATATATGTCGTGAATATACACATTTTTTAACCCAAGGGAATTTCATCAACATTGGCAAAAGGCAAAATCGATTCCAACAGGGTGTCTAACCATGCACAGCCACTTTTATGTTTCTTTGTCCAGATGTTGACTTTGGAGACTAAGTTTTACGTGGTCCTTTATCAAAGAAATCATAGTTCTAAATTTCTGTTGTTCCAAAAGTGTACATATCTTACATGTATATCATATATACACAAGATACACTATATCCTCTGTAATTGTGACAAAATTGTGCTGAAGATGATGTCACAATGGAATGACACAATTGACGAAAAAGGTTGATGTGTTCTTGTAAACCTGATTTGACTCATTTCATAATTACATACCTGTAGCTGTTATATCATAAACAAAATCATATTTTTTCCATAAATAAGACTATACAAAGGCCTTTACTTAGTTCCTCTCCATTCACCCCATTGGGCGTATTATCAGAGTCAAAGGCAAACAAAAGTGTAATGATATATCGTAGGCAATCAGAAGATAGAATATCTGTCAAGGGGAAAAAGAATTGAAACATTAACGGTTGAAAGGTTGAAACCATTGGGAACAATAACACTTCAACAAATATAAAAAAAGATAAACCAGGAAAAAAAATCACCAAAACAAACATTTGGTATCGAACGTGTTCTGAAATATAATTTTCACCCTAATATTGAAAGTACTTGTTATGAAGCCTATTTATTTTCTCGGAATGCTACTTTTTGTCTTAATATTTCATTTCAATCTGACAGCGTTCTGTTTAAATCCAAACGCAAGGATAACAGTACTTCGCTGACTAAGACTCGAAAAACTGTAAGCCATTCCAAATACCCATAAAGGAAATACCAAGTTTTTACAGAAAAGCTTTTCTCAATTAAAGGCTAACAATCTTGTGCTGTCCTTCAATTTTCTTGTCAAAGAAGGCTAGTGTTTGTAATAAGTTATATTGAAGTGCAGTAATCTAGCAAGAGCGTTATTGATATTGAAACTTCGAGAGGTTATTTCATTGCTTTCAGAGAAAAAAGTAGCAATCTTGGAGCATGCCATTGTCAGGCTTTCATGTACAGTTACCATTCCCTTATTTGACCTGGACAGAATACCATCAAATTAAAAACTTATTATACAGTTTAAACATTAAGTTGAGGGGATGAATATAGTAAGACAACATTGTAAAAAAAAACTCCAAGATAATTTGTGTATGCTAATTATCATAATCAACCTACGTAATGGTGACATGTTTATCACGTAACGTTATGAATTATATCTTCACGTGAGAGAGGTACTCCTGCGATCTATACCAATGGTCATAATTGACCTACGTAATTCTCCAAAAGTGCATTATTACGTGGTGATGTTATCATCACGTAACGTAATATCTAACTTGACGAAACCGCATTGTGTCGGCACGTGAGAGAGGTACTCCTGCGATCTAAAGTGAGTTATTATTGTATTATAGATTTTCACGATGCAAGCAGTAATTACAAGCATAATAATTCGTATAAGTCCCACAATGATACAATATAAAAAAGCAAATGAAGTGAAAGTTTTTAATATCATAAAATATTCATGCAAGAGATCACTTGGACGAGTTGTCACATTTGAAGAAAATGTGTGCTTGATTAATTCTAAGAAAATACGTCTATTGCTGATTTCAAACTTTGATTCAAAAAATGAAAGCGATCGATTCCTACATAGGCTCATGGACTCAGGTGGGGTAAAAAAGAAACGGTATTTTACTTGCAAAAATGACATTAAACTAAAGTGACATGGTTTGGAACCGTACGTCAGAATAGGGAACAAGCATTAAGATTAAATAAAATAGATTTGACCAAGAAATATTGGGTACAGGGCCGAGACCAAAAGAAATATCGATCCAGAAAGAATTTGATAGATTAAATTGAAGAAAGTTGTTGTAGACAAACTTTGGCCGTGGTCAGACACACTTTTGAAATCGATTTGAACACTTTTTTAACGTTTATATTGGCCGTGGTTAGACTCACTTTTAGAAATGATTAGAAAATGTTTTATACACCCACACATTCAAAAAGTTTGTCTGACCACGGTCTATATATCTACTTGATGAAAGGGGGATAAATAAAGAGAATACATTGACATCACAATGATATTCAGCATGATGCGATGGTGACCTATACAGCTATATATAATAAAATATAATAATATATTTGAACGCATTTCTTGTCGCACACTTTTGAAATAAACCCTGAAGAGAGTCCTTGGTGGCTTGAAACATGTAGGTTTCAAACCGCATATCTTGTTTTGTTGGACTTTTTCATTATCTCATAATTACATTATATAGATAAAGACACCATCCACTATTTTGTGTTTATACTGTAGATCTTTATCAGCTCAATCATTGGGTAAAGATATACACTACTAATTATTGTATTGACCCCACAAATGTCGTGTGTTCGAATCCCGCACAAGGTCGACAGAAAAAAAATTCTGTTGACTTTCTGCAGTATAGGCTTAACACCCTGATGATGAATATGTAGTAGTGTCTAGTGTTGATCTCATTTTACCACTACATATCAGCAACAACACTAAAATCATTTTTTGGTGTCGGTAGTGCAATTCACAAGCATTGGAAATGGTGTGTCATGAAGGAAGTGAACATCTTTTGATAATTAAACGATTCGTAATGAGTGAAGCAAGAACACTCCTTCCTACCCCACACTCAAACTCAAACTCAAAGACAAAGAGAAAAATATTGTTTTCTTGCCAATAGCACAAACCATGTAACAGGCGCCTCCTGATAAAGTAATACAACAAAAGACGATTCAAATGATCGATGAATAAGTAAATATCTAATCGTCTGATATCATTTGCATTGTGCAATATCAAGAAACAGAAGAGCCGAACATAGAGCCCAATTATGAACAAACAAAATTTTGATTAAATTATAATGAAATACCTTTGGAAACATTATATCATATTTATTATAGTAATCATTGTCAGATTGTCAGATCGAGAGTAAATACACAAGACGGACAAAACAATGATTGATGAACGACATTAAAGATGGCGTCTAGGTCAATCGTAGTGTCTTCTAATTGGATTAAAGCTTTGACATTATTGACATTGGGAGAGTTAAGGAATTTAGAATAGAATATCAATTTTTTTGTGACCTATACACACAAAAGTCATTATTTCTTCCTTGTGATATCTCTTTTTTCCTTTGCTCAAAATGCACTTTTACTATATCAAAGACTATTATTTTGAATGGTGACTTTACCTCTATGCTGTAGTTAATTCAGTTATGGATAGAGATACAGTCTCCACTAATTAAAAACAAAACAATTCAAAATTATAACTTGGACACAGCCTTAATAATTATTGATTCTTTTATACCTTTAATAAAACTGAAATGAATTCATAGCTTTACTATAATTTTACCTTGGAATTGAGACTAATTCTTTTTTCAGAGGATTTACTTTTAGATTATGTCATCTTTCAATGTTTTAAACTGTGAAACAATCAAGAACATGACATGTATCTTTCTTAACGCCTCGACGTAAAGTACTTGCAGTTCAATATCCAAATTATTACCTGGTTCCATGTTTAGACAATGATCTCATTGTTCGCAAAAATAAGCTAGACATCTTCAACGACAAAAGCTTTGTTAAGAAAGACAAATCATTAGTTCGGTAATGCAGTGTAAAATCTTCCGTTAACGATTAAACAAATACGTTTGTTTTCTAGCCTGAAGTATTAATCCATATAGGGCAAAACAATAAAGTGAAAGTTGATATCGAGATTTTAAAAAATCATTAAAGTAGATAAGATTGCTTTTTGCTACAAATGTCTACAGTGACAAATGGATAAAGGCATCAACAAAATAGTTTCTTCAGCCCAAGGTTCTATTTTGGTATCGATAAAGTAATTTGTTTCAAAGCAAAGATGTTATAAATGTAACGAACTAAAGAAACTAGTAGTTCTCCATTGATTTCCAAACACTTTTGCTGTTAGCTTCGTTTTGTCGGCCTACATGTCAATGTCACAATGCCTCCTAACCTTTATTCTTTACGATGAATAGCATAAAATTCAGTTAAAAGACTTGATAGATTCCGAGTGTACTGACCATATATGTTGTTCAAGCTAATCTCGTGGTTGCCATAGTTTTGCAAATGAAATTTTCCCCTACCCCTCCAAGGTTTGTCAAGTCATAATGTGTTCATTTTGAATTCCAGAAGAGTTCCCTAATAACATGATAATGTGATAGGGAATTTAAAATCTATGTACTCGGCTCCATTATCAGGGTTTTTATTATCTATCAAAATGAACTAATCTCCTAGGATTTCCAAAGGCCTCAATTTGAAAGGCTAATAAACTCACATCTTGCTTTATACCACTAATGATAAGTGGCCATCACGCTTTAGACTAAGATATCAAATGGACATGTGTGCAGAGAACGATGTTGTCACTTTTAATAAAATGGGAGTTGGATCTTTTAAAAAGACAATGGATTACATTAATTTGATGCTAGCCACTGAATATCAAAACAAGTTCTTGTATTTCACATTGCCATCATGATAGTTGCTTCTTTTTCATGATGGAACTAGCAAAACAAAACAATTTGACAAATTTGATTAACCACAGACATAATGATATTTGTAAAATTTGGAGGCCTTCTTCCATTAAGAAAGAGAAACACATTTCTAGAAACTATAATATTTTATGACTTCATTTTTTGTTTTTCATCTTCATTTCTATGATAAGGAAATAGGCAATGTTGCCTTTAGACTGTAGAATGTATCAACATATATTGTAGACCTTTGCCTCTTTGTTTATAAACTTTTACAAACGTTAAGGTCAATGCTCAATCTTGTTAAAGCAATACTATAAAAAGCCATACCAAAATTGTAGAAACTGTTGACCCTGGAATTTAACAATATTCAAATGTACAAAGAAATATAAAAGGAGCTGTATTGGATGGATATAAAAATGACACTTTTGCCCTCTTTTCCTTCTCTTTCTACTACCTCACACTATAAGAAAAATACACGTCTGAACCATTCCTAATCCTTGGGATCGAAGAATAGATACTATTGTGCAGTATTTACAGAGAAAACACCTAAAACCTTTTGATCTTTTTAAGCAGTTAACCAAATTTGAATCAGTACGATGCTGTGATAGTATTCCCCAAAGAAACAACAAAATGATAGGAAGTCTAGAAGTTAAAACCAGACTCCTGTCGTTGCAATTAATCATTGTCATGTAAAAGGCTAGGGATTAAGGTACCAGTCTCTACGGACACTTCCTTTGAGAAGTCGAGGGAAGAGATAAACTTGCATTCTCCTCGTCTTAGATACACTCTCTGTCTTGTCTTGTCTTGAGTTGCTTTTTAGGATAGAAATATATCTAAACTTTTGGGCCCCAAATGATAGAAATAAAATTACATAAAAGAAAACAGTTCAAAGCAATATGGACTATTTATAAAAGGGACTATTTTTTCTTTCTTTGCATTACATTTAAAGAATCTCACTCCAAGGGAAAATATGATGACGTGTTTCTGTTTAATTCATAAACAATAAACGGTTTTGTTCCAACTTCTACATTTCTTACAATGTATTCACTTTGCCACGAATTCCTCAGGGTCTCATTAAGATTGTAAGAGGCCTTTAATCTCCTCCTTTGTCAGTTACAAGTAGTAAATGGCCCATGAATCGATCACGTGATTAATCTCAATCTGTTCATAAAAATCTTGATCCAGCAATAATTCATCTGTATAATCACAAGATGAGAAACAATATTTGCTACAGACCTGGATGGATTTAGAAGCATGATTTCTTTTACATGCTTAGCAAGTGATAGTAGGCATCAAAAAGACAGGGCGTAACTAACAAGACTTTGATTTCGCTTTCAGTACAAGTGTGAAAAAAGAAGTCTAGATAGATAGAGGTGCTATTCTCCTCCATAAAACATAAACTAGTGAAATAACAATAGAACAATCAATGACTCATACAAGAATACTCTTCAACAGTAACTGGCTTACTTTGAAAAAAATAATTTTTCTTGTTTGATTTTTTTGCCTTTTGTCATCTTTGTCTTTTATTGTAACGTTTTATTGTTTTGCTTAAGTACACGATACATACCCTTTTATTTTAATAAGATAAGAGTTAGCAATCGAGAAAAATAGTGAATATTCCTTCACCGTGTGTCCTTCATATTTTCCCTGTAATCACTGCTAAAAACATAAATGATTTGTATGATATGCCTTGTTGGATTTTAAAATTAAAAGACGAGGTTGTCTTATATAAAAGACAAAGCAATTTTCTATAATGCACAGTGATAAAATGTGATAAAGCTCGAAAAGATGTCTTCATCAATGTCTCGTGAAACCTCACGTCTTTGGCTTTGACCTCACGAACAATGCTTTTATAACGTCTCTGCCCCCGAGGGTTAAAAAAATAACCTGAGAGAATCTAAATCTTGGCAAATCAAATTTTTCTCCCAGAAAATTGCTTGTTACTAATACACTTTTTAGTGCTTATGATATCAAGATTAGTCATATTATTCAAACAGAAAATGCCCTGAGCCCTAATCAGCACAGAATCAGGATCCAACATTTTGCTTACTGTCTCTAAAACATTCGCTATTGGTACTCTAAATGTAGTTTTTTTTTCTAGATATCTATTTTATTTTTTATCAATGATATCTACCTTTTTCTTATATACAGGGGACTAGTGTATAGCCATTTCTTTGTCATAAAACTGAAATATACAATGGTATTGTGTTAACTTTACAAAAAGAACCTTCATTGTTACACTAAGCGTAATGATAGTAATATTTAGTGGCAAAAAGGTGTCAACACTAAATACTTCTAGTGAAAAGACACACACTAAAATTTGTTCTAGCACCACATAACACAGTGTCTATCAGTATCAGTAAATAACAGAACTAAACACATCACCTTTTGCTTACATTATAAGCGTTGTAGTAACCTTTTTTTTACCCCTTTCCTTTTTGAGTATAATGTTATAAAACTTTTTCTGGCAGTTTTTTTAATGTTTATGTTAATGTATTATAAAAAATATGATGAATGGTCTTTTCTATCACAGAAGAGGAGTGTAACATTGCATTCAGGATAACCTATGCTACATGCACTGCTTCCCAAATTCATTTTTTTTTCAATACTCATCTAGTCTTCTTATTCTAACCAGTGATGATTTTAATGTGGTATTTCACGCATAGTTACTCGTCATTTCTCAGGCTACTCCATTTCATTATTTCCGATTACAGAACGTGGCTTGAAAGATGAACAAAATCGTGTGAGTTAGAGCCAAGAAGCTTTGTAACCAATGCCTTTTGGATGAAAACTTGATTGGGGAGGGGGGGGGGAGGGGGGGGGGTGTTACAGAGACAATGCTACCTCACATAACAAAGTCCAAATTGCAACAGAATATCGAGCTCTCTCAACCAAACTTGGACACCCTTATTCTAACTTTAACATAATAATCCATACAAAAGTGTATCAACTGTTTACATGGACGTATCTGGCGAAAATTTGCATCTTTAAAGATGGCTGTTCTAGATAATGCCAAGGGCCTCATCGCTTCCACACCTCTCTATCAGATGCTATAAGAACCTAATGACTTGTTCAAATCACATTCCAACAGCGTAATCAAATCAAAAGCTAGCAAAGCAAGCCTTCATTTACAATACTCCAGCATCTCCCTGATGAGGTTATATTTACAAGTGATTCACCAAAATCTCTGCATTTTCAATGGAACCGATGGGAAGAAATTCAATGCCTCGACTATCAGATTTCCCCCCTCTGCCCAAAAGTTCCTGCGAAAGGAAGTGCGATCGATGCCTTTGATTTATTGCGGCCAGACCCATTCGTTACATTACAATAATGATTTTCTGGTCCAAATTTACATCTATTTTCTTGTTTCTTATCGCTCATAACAAGACACGTCAAATCTGTCATCAAGTGACGAGGCATAAAGTCATTGCTTTACAAATCTGATGAGAACGGACTATCGAGGGAACCAGCCTAGGGATTAGCTTTCGCTTGTGATTAGCAGACAATAGACCCAGCGACTAATCACAGATAATTTGTCCTCAGGTGATGCCAGAATCCCTACTTCACTCTTGCTTTTTTTTTGTATGTGTAATCTATCATATTTTTTTATTGAGGATTAAAAGTTGATTCTTTAAGGGGGTGAAACTTCTATTTATCTCCCTTACAAAAGTCGATGAGATCGTTACGAAAAAAATGTACGTCATTAAGAATTCTTATACAAACTTAATTACTCAGCAAATTAAACAATATTCAAATCAACCATGAACTAAATCCTTTCTTTATTGATTCCCCATGGGTGTGTTCAGATTTGTTCATAATTATTTCATAAGGGAGTTACAGATTTCAGGAATATGCAAGCGTTTTTTATGATCTAAAGAAAAAAGACCTATATCTGATTGATTACGTTGTCTTAACTCCTGGTATCATCTCAATGAATAATCGAGTACCAGTCTATCAATAAAAAATGCGTGACGAGAAAGTAACCAAATTTACTTCTTCTGATAAGATTTTTATGTCATCTGTAGCCTGGAGTCTTTTTCATCTCACAAGGCATCAGAAAGGAACAAACCTTTTGACTTCTTTTTGTAAAAGCAAACATGAAATGAATTGAATTATTTGTTTTCTGAATATGCCAGACATCTAATTGAGCTCATCTCAAAAGTCAGCATTCGACGTATTATAAATGATGTCCTAAATATAGGCTTAAAATATATTGTGTAGACACTGGAGCAACATCTAGAATCTTGTACAGTGGTACATTGACACATATTATGTACACGCTTGATATCGAGATGTTGTGTGTTTTCAATAATATTTAGTAGTAAAATGGAGTCAACACTATAGATTTAGTGGTGCCTATCACTAATTGGTGTTGTTATTTTTCACTGATAGTGTATACTAGTGTAAAATAGCATCACAAAATAGTGATATGTTGGTACCACTAAATCTAGTGTTGAACTAAATATCATTGACAACACAACACAACACAATACAACACAACACACCACAACACAACGCAAGACAACACCCCATTATTTGTTCAAAAGGTGTATTTTGATTTCTTCGTGATTCAGTACAAGGATATCTTCATACTTTAATATTTGTTCTTAAAATCATATTTCCTAATTAAACCAACATTTATACTAACTATAGGTATCACAAATCAGCCTGTGTATTGAATTCATGTATATCTATTTGCTCCAGCTGTATATTATTAATTCATGCATTGTTATTTTTTCTGCTAAGACAACATTCAACGTTAACACTCAACCTTACCTTGTATACAAAGGTAAAATATTTACATTTATGCAATGACAATTAGCGCAAGAACTATATAGATTACCAAGAATAAATGAAACTATTTGGATATGCACTTTAATTCCATTTCAGATAAAAAGCACTGCAGTTTACTCAGCTGCTCATTCCAAAAGAAACACTACAATAGATCCAGCATAATTTCTAGGAATTCCTAGGGATTTTCATTTTGTTAAGTGTTCCGTGATTTGCATGAAAGGCTGATACGTGTCCAAGATTTTGAAAGGGTTAGACAGGGGTTCTTTCGGATAGCGATATGGAATTGGAAATTGTAATAAAGAAATGAAATCCTATATATTCATTGGCATGGTCACTTTATGGAGAAGGTCAAATTTGTGGAGAAGGTCATTTTTTTTTACAGTGGGAAAAGAAAGTATTAATGTTAGTAGTAATGACATTGCAATGTGTATCAATATTGCCCTAAAAAGACATGCGTGCTTCAGTTAATAATGATATATTCTCTATTCTATAGAACTGGCACCGATAAACGGTATTGAGTGTTTCCATTGGTATGGTTTCGAATACCACCGTGCGAATACAGAAAATGATAGTCATAAAGACATGTACAGCGTTGTAATAAAAATGTATACCATACTAGTAACAATATTAGAATCTGTACCAAAGGAAGCTGAATGGTATCCTGACACAATCATCATATCGTTATAGGGGGCAATTCCTAGTATAATGCACAGTCACAAGGTTATCACTATTAAAAACACCACCACTATCAAAAAAGGAACCCCTTCATTAAAGTAATTCGAGTAACCCTATACCCCAAAATATAAGAGCCAGAACAATAACGAAACATGGTATGGTCTTGATGATTTTGTTTTCAGCTCTTTGGGAAAAGTATGCATTTTTTGTCAAGTGCCTGGCCCTTTTATCATTATCTTAAACCATCGACTCGTGTCAGATATGACCATCAATGTTGTAACTGTAGCACATTTTCAATGCCACTCACTTTACAACTGCATGTCAATGTCATTTTGTAATTTCTTTGAAAATGAACTGTTTCACTTATGATGTCACGGTAAAATAGGTTCAAACAGGCAAAACAGGAATGACAAAACCCAGCAAGAAGTGCGGCATTTAAATCTAAGTTCCCTGGCACAGGTGGTTAAGGGCAATGAGTACTTGTAAGAGACAGTTCATATGCTATCAAGGTACAGGTCACTGTTGTAAACACATGAATTTGGAGGTAACATTAACAGAGGGGAGTTTTCTGCAGGTCTGTGAGGCAGCAATCAGTACATAAAGAAAATCATACTTTAATCAGTCCATTAATGATTAGAGAATTAATATTACAAAAAAGTATACTTCCATAACTTGGATTAAAGGTCAAACCCCCCTATTTAAAGAAAATTGCAATAGTTATCAAATAAATAAATGGATTGGGGTCGTGTGTAAAGTTAAAAAAATAAAAGAATCATTTAATTTTTATATTTGTTATATATTGGAAATAATTATGACCTTTGTACATAATCAGTTTTACACAAAGAGAAAGGACCAAGGTTTAAAACGTAATCTGTTCTGAGGCAAGTAAAGCTTCACAAATGTATATATTAAAAAAAGGACATTTCTCCTTATTTTTTTTTGTCAATTTTTAACCTGATTTCCCAAATCCAAAATGCACCGACTTCACATCAAAGGAGATGTCACTTCTCTGCCAATACGAGAACAAGCTAACAATTGCAAATCCAATTTTAGAACAAAAAAATCCCTCTTGGAATTGCCTCAGGAATCTATTACAATATAACATCCATGAAATATCATGTTAGTTGAAAGAATCAAGTCTTATCGATAGATTTTTTCAGCAAAGTATTCAAGTTATAACTTATCAATAAAAGTCTCTTTGAAAAAGAACTTCAAAAGAGCCATCTTGGACAATCTACGCATCAAAGTGACATATTTTTTTCAAGCTTGATAATCTCACATTAAATTGTGTCATTCAATTCATAAAAAAAAAATGTTCATCACCCCCGCCTTTTTTTTTACCAGCATACATTATTTTGACGTACACTTTCACTTTGATAACGTAATATATATGTCACGTGCTTTTAAGTGAACCAAAATGAAAATGATCATGAACCATGCAAGTTTACGACATGTCTCTTAGTCTTTATTTCAATAATTCACTTGTTCATTTGTAGATTTAGTTGGTGGAATCATAAAGTATTTGTTAATTGTTTCAAAAGTGAAATGATGTGCCATTTGACTTTATCAACTTTTCCCGTCAATCTCGTCCTCCTTATAAGCTAAACTCGTTTATACAACCTTTTTTTTGCAAGTTAAATTCATTATCTATTTTCCCTTGAAATTAAAAAAAAAATGCTATTACTTGTATTGAAAATGTTACCACAACACAGCCGTCCCCGATGGTGTTTTTTCCTTTGATTGAGCAAAGAACAAAAGACCCTCATGGAGACGTTTATTTTTATATTATAACAGGTGAGTTTTTTCCCGAAACCATTTAAGGAAGATCTATACTTTAGTTTTAGCTTTGAACATTTTGTTTGAGACCCTTATTTCTATAGAAATGACAAAGTATGAAAACATTCTACATACTTTGACACTCACCGAAATAGTACTTTTAAGACAAAGCTAAGAAATGTACGCTTGACTTTTGTGAACTGGTACCATGGTATATCCTACTAATATAAAAAGAGGATAACTATATTTGAGAAATGTAGGTAATATCTGAAGGTGTTCGATCATATTTATTGAACTACACATCATGTATATCCAAGGAGATCTGCGGGGGTGTTTGTTGTTTGTCGTAAATAAGTGTAAAAAACTCCTACAGTAATATCTCCAATTTTGAGGCAGTTGGGATTGTAATTATGGTCCCACGTAGGGCTTATAATTTATCGTACATAGACAAGCAAAGGTTTAGAGTAGAGGAGTCACCAGCATGTCTTATGTAAAAGTTGAATTGAATCTTTGTGAATGCACTTTATGAAACAAATATTCCTTCTACTTTCGAGTATAATACTATGAAACCTCATACAACTCTCCCTGAGACATGCTTTTAATGATTTATTTTCTTGTGAACTATTGTTTTTCTGGTTATCAACAATAATATATTGAAAACCGGACCTGTGAGATCATATGGGAGTGAGGAATACAGAAAATAACATGACGAAAATAGCACACTTACCTTGAGGGTATGTTTGTAGTAAAGCTCCAACTTGAATGTAGAAAAATGTCATTAAAAAAATGAGGATAATGTTCCAAAGCTGATCCATCGTTGGTATTATTGTTCTCAATTCACAAAAAAGTCTGATTGTATTCCCACCTGAGCTTGGTTGTTAACTTTTTTCAATAGCTTATGATCCCTTACAAATACCACAAAGTTCATGTCACTCCATTGAAGAGTCTGCAAACTGGACCTTTTTTTGGAATTATTGAAAGATATTGTTCAGGTTAAACAAGATACAAGTCCTAGAAAGTTGCTTTTACAGAAAGATATTTTCTTTGCCAAAGGCTTCTTCTTAGTTACTTCTTTTGTAAAGCCAAATAATCAAAACACTTTTCTCTTTGCGGTCAATGATGGGCAACTTTTCTATCGATAATCTTGTCTTAATTGAAGTTTTATATTCATACCATTGTCTGTCTTGCCCTTGAAGTAGTTCCTTAAGTCCAATTTGTCACCCCTTTTTTGACAGTTTCACTCACTCTAATGCTTGTCCATATCATTCCGTCAGCCTCCTTGTCCATTACCAATCGAAGATGAAGACAGCAAGGAAACGCTTTGACGACCGTGCAATTTCAGAAATCCTGGAATAGGAAACCTGAGCCTCCGCTAGTCTTTTTGACGATTGGAACACTGCAAGCAGTGAGCACCATTACAAGAATCAACTAAATTGAAGTGTTGGTTCATTTGACGCAGTAGTGCATTACAAATATTGGCCATCGATTGATACGGCTTTACACCGTTACAAGGAAAGCTTTTCACCAAAAAAAGAAAGTAGCAGTGCTCAGAGTCATTAGAACTATTGTATTTGAATGACCTAATCATTCCAAAAGGAATGAAATCATCACACGTGTTTCCATTTATTTACTTTTGGAGCCTCATTTAATGTTTTCAGTTGAATGGAATCCTCTGTTGACCAATGTCCTTATTGGTTGATGGACCTCTAATCCAGGTCTTCAAGTGACACCAACATTATTTATAGGGGTACTTCTGTTATCTGATGCGTGTAATTTCTTAAGTAATAGCATTAAGGGGTAAGTAGGTGTTGGTTTTATGACAAACAAGTTATTGAAATGGGTGTCATAGTATGATTAATGAATCGATACGTTGGATTATATTGTTGTTTCTACAGTATAGTAACATTCATTTAATTCATATACATGGGGTATGGTAAATTTATTTGTAGTTGTTTGACCATAATGTTCCAAATACATTATCTTGTTTGGTGCTGCAATAAATCTTTTGATACAAGTTTAGTATAGAAAATTCTTCTGTTTTGAATTATCTGTTATATTTTCTTAAGATATACTAGAATGATTTCCTTGCTGTCCCTTTTGCATAAGGTTAATATCAAAGTGCTCGGACATATGATGAAACCATTGCTACCTTAAACATGTGCCTAACAACTTGAACCATATTTTGGTCCTGATGTCTTTGAACTTCTGAAGTTCTTTCATTAAGGGATCATTAATTTGGGCACTCTGTCATCAAAGCAAAGTAGGAATGCTTTAAAATACGACCAGTAAATCATGCTAACATATTCACCTGTAACTAGAAAGGGTGTAGGAGTTTTAATTCTTTATTGAATCTAGAAATATTGTCCCCTCTAAACCATTACCTTTAACTTTTACAACTCACCACTAGTAAATCTTGTTCTAAACTATAACGAATCACTAGCTGTCTTCTTACAAAGATTATATCTGTCAAATCTTCGTTACAGATAAGATCCCAGTGAAAGAAGTCACTTTTTTTCTAAAGTAATTTTTTTTTCAAGGATTTATTTCCCAGAAGTCTTAAGTTAAGATACCAGCTTGGGTTGATTTTTTCTATAGGGAAGTTTTGATCACCATGAAATGACTAATAGCAAGGGGAATAAGAAGCTTATTCCCAAGAAAAGAGCGGTTTTAATTGAAGGACATTCACATAAACCTAAGATTAATTTTGGATTTAATTTCTGATACTTTATAAAGAGTACACATTAGCTGTCAAGGAATGTGCTTTTTTTTACTGATTGCAAGCAAAATATCGTAAATAAGAAAGATGAAATATGTTATTTATGCTAGTTTGGTACAAGAAGAGAGGCCATTTTCTGTTTGTCTAGAATTTATGTAAATGTGACGTCCTTGAAAGAAAATCTTATTAGTTATGTGGAAATGGGTGTACTTGCATGAAGCTAGAAGCTAGATATAAAGTATGTTTTTGCCTTTAAAAGACGTTATATTTAGAAAGGTGCAAAAAGTATAGGATAACATTTCTGAAATTGTATTTCAGGTATGTGGGTCAACAAGAAATAAGTGTTAATTCAAGAAAATTCATACTTTTCTAAGTTAACATTTGTTCAAAAGTAAAAGATATAAATTAGGTATGAACTTGATGGGAAATGATGGTTTGATTTTTGTAAATTCATGAAATTATAAGCAAACCTGTGTGGGTGTCTTCAGCATAATAAAACAGTTTGCATGAGCCTAGAAGGTTTATCCCTTGTGTTGTTTTCATATAGTGGAACAGTTAACTATCCTAAATGAGCCTATTCCTATTACTGGGAAATACTAAAGTGCAGACTTCTGGGACTCTTTTCAATTGCAATGAAAAAAATGAACATTATTTTTTTACAAATTATATCAGATATAACAGAAAAACACTATACAGTTGACATTTATAGTTGTAATGATTTGAATTTCAAAAGAAGAGAATCCTAGCTGCATGCAATTATTCCAATGTTTCCAAATGAGGCAATAAGTCTTTATGAGATTGAACATCGATTACTAGGTGAATAAGAAGGAACATTTTGAAAATTACTGTCATCATTTCACATTAACCTGTATTCATAGCACATTTACTTTTTCAAAACACAAAGAAGTAAAGAATAATTTTCTTAAGAAAGTAAAGAGGTTAGAAGTGTTCCACTTTCCTCTTGAATAGCAACCCGTTTACTTTTTTGTACAAGATAATGATGTCCTTATTATGTTTCTATTTCCTGCATTTCTTCCACTTCGTCTGATTTTGGATGTTTACAAGGAGTTTTTGCCTTTTTCTAAGGCCAGGGTAGGATCCTTGAATATATTTTATAATATTCTGAGAGTAAACATAAAAGCTTATGTACTGACTTCACCAACCTTTTGTTTTGTTGTGGATTTATGATCTGTATATTTTAGTCTAGAAAGGTGACAAAGCACAAGTATTCTTTACTCTTTTATGTGATTATCAGTGATCAATGTATTTTTATCATTATT
>JAVSBT010457322.1:0-23573 GCA_033118115.1 Pharyngocirrus eroticus
ATATTGTACTTACTTGCATTCCAATAATGGCATAGATAAAGAACAGCATCAGAATCAGAAGGCAAACGTATGGCAAAGCCTAAAATAAAAGATAGAAAATCAAGGAAATTGTATGGAATAATGTTCAAAACTTTCAAAGGTGCTTTCAAATGAGACTTTTATGATAGTTCAATTGAAGGTAGCCTATAGATATCATTATGTAAATGAAATCTTCCAAATTTAAGTCAATTGGATGGGAATTAAATGATCATGAGTACCTAGTGATTTTGAGAAAAACTGAAATCACAAGCAGTAGCACACATTTTCTGTACTGTTCCTTCCTTCCTATGACAGAGAAAGGACATTAAACATAAACCCCAGCATATACACCTACCTTAAAGGACTGTATGAATGTCCACAGCAGTATTCTGATGGTATACCCTTGTCGCAAGAGTTTGATAAGGCGAGCAGCTCTGAACAATCTCAAGAAGCCAAGGCTGATGAAATTATTCTAAAATGAAAAAGAAGACAACACTCTTTAGCTTTGAGTTAAAACATTGTTTCCTTTTGAGGAGTCAAACTTGGTTGGTGATAAAAAAAAAAGTTTGATCCTTAGGAAATGTTTTTTAATCTGTTGACTATTTCAACTTTGTGGCAACAAAAACCATATTTTTGATCACAATGGATGAGAGATAGAATGATGAAATTATTACATAATACATTCAAAGAGTTTTTCAAAATAAATCCAAAAAGAAATGTGGGCATGCATCGAGACAAGTTCATAGCTGCCTTACTTTTATTCAAAGCAAAATTGGTAAAAAATTGCCGAGGAGATTTTACTGAAAAGAATAATTTGTTTTCTTTGCAAAATATAGGCTTTGGCATTCTTTTTAACAGAAAAAAAATACTCAAAGAAATCGGTGCAAAAATTAATTACAATTATATAAAATTACTATTTTGATCTAGCATCTTAAAAAATGTCATTTTACTATGCATAAAATCAATTTAGGACAAAAAATATCACATTAATGTTTTCATTCTGCATGTAAAAATGTGTTTTTAACAAATATTATTGTACTTTATTTATGAAGCATAGCATTCTATTTTACTACAAAGTAATTTCAAAATCTTTTAAACTTGATTTCATGCAAAATTATGCTATCTAAAGACACTTTCAAAAATTTAATAATAAATATCTCACTAATCATAATATGGTTACAAAATCTGAATACTTAATGAAACTAATCTCAAAATTCTTCTCGAACTAGGTTTGACTGCTTTACTGCGCATGCAATCAGGTAGAATGAGACTATGCTAACCAGTAGGTGTCACTACTTGCAACAGGGTGATCTCAACACCATGAAACTTAAAAAGGTGGTCAGTGTAATAACATTATTGTTAACAACTTTAAGCTAAACCTGTAACATTCCACATGCTCCATCACTTATACACATATCATACTTAAGCAAATTAAGTAGAAAAATGCAACAAGAACTTAAAACATCTGTGAAGAAAAACAAAATGATATAGGTTACATTGGGGACATCTGTCCTATGAATACACATTCAAAGATGGTAGGACCTCCACCTCAACTGACAGAAGGAAGTATATCCGCTAAGACAAAAAATAGCCAAGCTGACTATAACTGGGAGGGTGGAAATGTCAGCTTATTTTTGAAAGGGTATATGCCAGACATGGTTTATCTAGGTCTACTATATAAGTGTCAATATGCAAGCTGAAGCAGTGTCTTCATTTTTTCTTTGTATGGTAAAACTGGTATCTTATTGTATCTATCATTCACCGCAACTCTTTCCTAACATAACTACCGAGATTGACTGTTTGATGAAATATGCTCCATGTTCATAATATCCCCCAAAGAAAGGAAAAGTAGGGAAAATTTGACAATGCTTGTGTATATATATACAGCAGGACCTTTTACACTAACATCACTGGCAAAAATGTACATCACAGTGAATGAAAAAAAAGGTGGGCAAGTACTGGAACATTTTTGTCACAAGGGCATCTAGCTTAACAAAACTGTGCCCCATTGCGAAAAATGTATCTTTTATAAATACAGACTGGATGCTTTCACAAAAATAGAAGCATGTGCATTGAAGCACAACATCAACATCAATTCATCGTGCAAAAATCAAAATTTTATGGGGAATATTTAAAAAAAACTGAATAATAGAATTAATCTCTATGCATTTCCTCTAACCCAGAATTTTGTTGAGTAGATATTTATCTTTTCTTCTTCATCTTGACATGATGTATTTATTCAAACCTTTTTACTTCATTTGAAGCTTCCCCTCCCACACAATAGCTAAACATGGAACATATTTTGTATCGGCAACATTTATAGAACCTAAAGTACTACAATATT
Organism: Pharyngocirrus eroticus; assembly: GCA_033118115.1. NCBI lineage: Eukaryota > Metazoa > Annelida > Polychaeta > Saccocirridae > Pharyngocirrus > Pharyngocirrus eroticus. The sequence goes on from JAVSBT010457322.1 coordinate 2,363, forward strand.
ATCCACACCCCTAGGGTACGCGATTTTCCACCACCTTGCTCGTCGCTGATTGTCACTTCAGAAATACAAACCAGGGCTTGGTTGTCAGTGGTACTATGTTTCTGTTTGAGAGAGCGGCAAGGAATCAAGTTGAATTAAAGAAGTGAAGAAGTGCATTAGAGAGATGATCAGTGGCGTCCACTAGTGGCTTGGGTTGGTAAAAATATGGGAGAAGGGTATATGTTTTAGAAGAAAACTAAGGAGAAAAGAAGAAAGGAAGGAAGGAAGGAATGATGGAAGGAATTAAAATGAAAGGATGAAGAAACACAGGTCAGTTATAATACAGATTACGAAAGTAAAATGGATAGCACCAAAAATAGTGACAGTAAAAGTTACAGAAATAGAGGTTATAATTTACTTGGACAAAGACCTCATCCAAAAAAAGGGCTATAGTTCAACTATGACTATATTTTCACAAAATATTAGCGGTTTAAATTCTATTTCAGATTCAGAGAAAAGAGAAAAAGAACTAGCACAATGATTGTTGCTTTCGATTCATCGACAATTGGGCAGATTGAGAAAGATTTCAGAAGAGAGAGATCGAAAGCTATCTAAGTAAGCTACACTTTTAATCAGTCAAAAGTATAAAATATTTAATTGGGCAATATGTCAGCTTGACATGTCTTTTACACGAGCGGATGACCCTAACAAGAAAAAATTCATATTGATGCTATCCCAGCACAGCATAACAACCATATTCATGCAGAAATGAAGGAAATTATCAAAAACAAAAACCCCAAAACTGTCTTTAATTTGTCTGACCAATCACAATTCATGGGCGGAATCAATCCGTATACTAGGAGAGGGACCAAAACTTTAATTTTTCCACATGCCTTTCCATGCTTTGTGGTATGCAAGGTAAAACCTCTTGCCAACCCCACATCCCCCAAAACAATAAAAAAGACATGCATTGTTTTAGACCATATATGAGCTCGTGTTTGGCTTCTTTCTACGTGCAAGATGGACATGTCACCACATTTTCAAAAAAATATTTAAAATTATTAAAAAAATGGAATGGAATGGTAAACTGTAACTACTGTTAACTATCATCTTCCATTCCAAATATTTTCAACAAAAAGTATGAATTTTATATTTTGCTCAAGACCACAGAAATAAAATGTTGGCTTGTCACAGCCTTACACTTCTTTGAGACTTTTGCCTTTTATGTATATGTTGAGTAAAGTAGATTCATCAAAATTATTTTGAAAATGTGGTGGTATATCACAGATTATTATCTGCTTTGTGTTGCTTTTTCCCTTAATCCTCTTATAACAAAGACCAAATCAATTCAAAGGCATAGCAATCCCTTCATATCATTATCCAAATGAAAATAAAAAAATCTTAGACACGGAAAAGAGATGATGATGTTTTGTATTGACCAAAAAGCATAATTAATTGCAAGCAGATATTCTACCAGTGTTTCACAATAACACACGTAATTAGTTGTGTTGGTGTTGTTTTTAACTTTAAAAATCAAATAGTGCATGGAAGAAATCACTACCAATTTTAAATGGATCAATCAATCTAAAACTTTCTAAAATTGTTGATGTTTCCACTAGATGGCGAATCATGCCTAAATGGATAACACTATCATTATGATGCATGGAACTTTTGTACAATTTGTTCATTTTTCTTTAGCTACATTGGTGGACCATTATCTTTGAAACTGTGCAAAGTTAAACACTACTAGTCTACAAATTTAATACATATTGCTTGCAGAAAAATCATATCATATTGATTTGCATATCATCTCTTTTTCCTATTAATTTGTTAGCCATAAATAACTCCATACATATTGGATTAAGCTCACTGTACCTCTGGCTGGAAGAGAGATGGTAAGATGCATTGATTAACAAAAAAATCAACAGAAATGAATATCAACATTGAAAATATAAAATAAATTAAAATCATAATAAGATCCATGAACAGTATATCCCAATTCAGCCTTTCAATGACTATGCTTATGCATAATCAAGCATCACTCATTTCATAGCTGAAAAACATTATTAGTGAAAATCTATCTGCCTTACTATTTGATGAAAAATGATGAAAAATATTGGCATTTCGGTGTATGAATGACATGAATTAAAGTATAGAATATAAACCACTGACAAAGGAATTGAAAGTGTAGTTTTAATCTTTTTTCCTGTGTTTTTATTTTAATCAAATTCACTCTTGTCATGATTAACATATGATAATACAGATAAACAACGTATGGGAGGAAGGGGGGGTATTTGTCAGCAGATACAAACACTTAACATTGGGACACATTAAAAATAAAATCACATGAAATCTTTTTCAACTTAAACATAATGCTGATAAATGTAGTTTTTTTCTCCACATTTATAAAAATCAAATTTTGGAATAAATAAAAGGGTTATATGTTGATGACACTGATTTAAATTAACATGCATATATGTATCCATATACGTAATTGGAGGCTGACAATATTCACAATAATTTTACTTGTCACACTGGAAGATACTTAAATAAGGCTGGGTGACCACATGTTATCAAAACGTCAAAGTACTATCATCATTTAGAGTTGCAAAGTAATGAGATTGTATGTTAAAAGTTTACAATTACATGTATATTTTAAATACTACAATCAAGTTTGGAAATTTACTTTTTTTTCATTCTTACTTTACTGCCAATTTTTTTAAAAGCAATCATCATATCAATGATTTATAAACATTTCTACAGGCTTTAGAACCTTTTCAAATACATCAATGAGATTAGATAAAGTTTTGTAAAAAATATTGATTGAAAAAAATTCTCTGTGCAGGAAATATGAATGTATCTGTTTTCAACTATATTTATCTACTATCCAATAGCTGAATTAAATCTCTTTATATAAGGCCTACAAGGGTGTGATATGTATGATAAGGATAAAGATAAAATAACTTACATTGAATTCTGTCACCAAGACGTCTGTTATGCTCCCTATAACAGTGATGAAATCAAACACATTCCACGGATCTCTGAAGTAATTCTTTAAAATAGAGGAAGAATCGTGTGTGAGGATTAAAGGTAAGGGACTTTAATGAGTTGTAATTGTAACAAGCAAAAATGATGACATATCAATTCTTTTTCAATACTAAAATATGGGGGTTTTACCTCCAGATCTATACAAATTGCAATATTCTTTGCAAAATCTAAATTTTGACCAAATCTACGCTCAAATTTACTGAGAGAACAAGAAAGGTAAATCATTCAAATACTCAAATAAAATATTTATTAGAAAAGATGAAACGTTATCATCAAACACATGAAAGGTGGAATTTGCCAAGAGTTAACAGATACTAAGAAAACTGTGTATCACTTCTAATTTATTTTGTCAAAATCATTTATGGTTTGAAATTCCCAGAATAATGAAAAAATCTAACCCACAATCACAAATAAATAGTTGCCATCAACAATATTTCATAATTATGGAATTGCTCGAGCCCAAACAAATATCAGAAATGATAAACATGCAAGCTTATAGTTTGTCCACTGTAAAATTTGACATATAAATGGTTCTTGATACTGACAACAGTTGGCATTTACCACAGAAATTGATCTAGTGAAGGTTTATACATTTAGTTAAATAAAATAAGTACATGTATATCATCTGATTTCATACAAAAAGTAATTCAGAATTGGTTTTGCTTAATGAAAAATATACTTAATTTTATCTTGCAGATTCTACAATAATGACAACAATTCATATATATATACTTGACAAATTTTTACAAAAACGGTGAATATATATCATAAATAAATGTGAGTTAGAAAAACAATTGACTTTGTCATGGTTTTAATAAATATCTTGGCGAGTGTAATTTTCCCCTACATGTCAAAAAGTATAGAATCTCTTAACTTATTGGTGGTTCTACCTTAAATAATAACTGAAGACAATAAAATATCTTTTAAAGTAAAATAACACATAACTGATTTAGTCATACATTACTTATCAAAAAAAGGAAAGAAGTAAATCCATCATGGGAAAGTAAATTAGAAAAAAGATTACACCAAAAATCAGATTTGATTGTGAGCAATTCAAGAAAATAATGCCTTTCCAAAAATGTGGCAAAAGCAAATTTCACTGAATGATTATAACAAAAAAGTTTATCATTTAGGATCAAATCCTTTACTGAACAAAACAAAAGAAAATACCCAGTGTCAACACATTATTCTCAAGACTGAAATTCAAGCTTCAAAACAAATTATCATAACAACTTTGAACTGTGTTGAATTTACAGACCAAAAATGGTGGATGAGGGGACATACAGCTAGTAATGTTGTTTCATTCTATTAGTTAAAAAAAATCAATGTTCAAAATTTGGCGTTGGCAGCTCAAGTAAGACTGAGACAGAAACAGTACATAAGACATATGACATGATGTGATTCTATCTGGTGCAAAGCAAAAATAGCAATGCTGTGCACTCAGAATAAAATAGAAGGAAAAATAAATATGATATATGCAGAGCAAAATCTTATAAATCAAAAAAAAATATCATTGTGCATGGTAAATCAAAGAAATAAAAATGTTGTGGAAATTAATGAATCCTTTTTAAACGGGGAAAAAAGGAATTCTTTTGAGTTCAACATTTGGAGGGGTATTATACCAAGGGTAGTCTATTTGTTTAGAAAAGTAACATTACAAAATATTTCCAAAAGACCAAAAATCAAATCTAGTGCCCATTTATCTACAAGTACAAATACCATGGAAAGCATAATCCCTGTTCCCCGAGTCTTTAACAACAAGGTTAAAATTGCCAAGTGTAAATGGAGATAGTGGTAGACCTAAATAACCTTGGTTTTATCATTCCAGGAAGGTAGGAAGGTTTTTTTAGGAACACGTCCCAAAGCCACATACAGGACAAATGAGAGATTCCATTGTAATGAAATCATGACAAAGTCAAAGAGGTTTTAGATATATCTAACAAGCCATTTATGCAGTAATGTGACATATACATTGTCATACTACTAGTATGCTAAATGGTGAGGTTATGAAGAAATTGTAAGACACAATATCAAAGTGGGTACATCAACAATATATCAAGCTGTTGAGCTTCAGGTGATTACATTGGGAAAGGTATCTAATTTGGGGCTGGTTTTGTTTTTTTTTAGAGGTTTTTAGGAAAGGATTTACTGTTTTTAAGGGAAATGGTTAAGTGAACGGCTAAGAATGAACGTGGTTTCAGGAAAAGGTATGGTTTCAGAAGTACAGATTGGAAAAAAAGGGTTCTAAACATCTGCATCACATTAGTTCATAGGTCAAAAGAAATTGATGCAACATGCAGTGTAAATTATTAACTAAACCTAATACCTTGACAACTGGAATAATTATATTCTTGTTTTCGTAATAAAAAAGTAAATACTTTTACCACTTAGAGATTTTTTTAAAGCAAAAGGCCTTTCTGATAGACAATTACATTTTAACATACTAACATTTTAAATCAGCCACAAGGGAACAAAAAATATAAAAAATAATGGTTTGCACCGACAATTAAAAATCTTTCTCTTAAATAAAGGTCTAAGACAAAATAAATATTTCTTGCTATTGGCAGCATGATGTATTGAATAAAGCATAATTCTGACAATGCACAAGTTTGCAATAAACTTGAAATGATGATCATACAAGTCAACAAAATACAAGCATCAAAGAATTCAATGACATAAAAGTGGGAAAAGCTATACTGCTTATGATAGGTCAAGATTCTCTGGGAACTTATCACATGGAGAGAAGGGGGGGGGGGGGGAGTAATACATTAGGAAGAATAAGCTGCTACATGTTGTCTACAACTACAGAACTACAGAGGAAAGGAATTTTTGTTTCTATGGTGACTATCAAGACACTTTTTTGACACAGATACATTTAACCATTGCACCATCATCACAAAATCACAAAAATGACACCATAAAAAATATATTGACAGAAACATATGTGTGTATATATGGATCATTCAAATATATACACAACCAAAATGCAATGCATTAAGCATTGACAGCAGAAGGCTAGGGTACAAAAATCAAAAGGTGGATATGGACACATGTCAAAAAAACAACAAGCAACACTTAATGTCCAGTCAGCTGCCAACCTTGGGTCCAAACGCTAGAATCTTGAGGACACACTCTATTGAAAACATCACTGTGAAAGCCATGTTCAGGTAGACTAGAGTTTCACAGTATTTGCGGTAAACGTCTGACCTATTGTATGTGTAGTACTGTTAGCAGAGAAACAAACAGAAGTGTTCAAGCTTATTAGATTTTCATCCTTAAAAAGTATATAGATGACTCGATTGGGTGTATTGGAATTCTCTTTCATTGAGTCATATGTGAGAAAAGGGGGTGTATGTGTGCATCAGTAGAAGGAACCACTTGATTTGGTAGCAGTATGGGATTTTATCTGAATCACAAAAGTCAAGCATTTTACAATTACATGAATTGCATCTCTTCGTAAAGATTTGTTGTGAAAAGTGTTTTACAAGAATAGAATTTCTCTGCATGACCATTGCTTGTTTGTGAAGTACAGATATTTACCCATAAGCTATCATATCATTTTAGTTAAATGGCACCTTAGAGGGCAAACCCTGAAAGAGAGAGAATTATCTAGAAGTGCATAAATAAAAACCGTCTCTTCAAAACATTTCGTACAATTTGCTATTTTTATCATGTCACAAATACAAGTTTCTCTCTCAGATGTCCGCAAAACAGTTTTATAACCAGTTCCTCAGAATCTGTTTCCTCAGGGAATTGGTAGTATGGAAACAGTATTGTGCCAAGTAAATATAGCAAAGGGTTTTCGAGAAAAAAAAAGGAAAACCAAAATGTGTAACCATGACCCTTTGAACACTCGTTTTTGACCTAGTTTCCACTTCTTACCCTTAAGCCAAATGCCAATAGCTTGAGAATACATTCAATGGTAAATAGGATTGTGAAGGCAACATTGAGGTAGTGTAGGGCATCTGAGTACTCTTCGGGCATCCTGTAAAACTGTTAGACAAAGAAAAGAGGCAAACATGGTGTAAGCACAAGACAAAAAGAAAAGGTTGACAATAAATTCACAATATTCAATGTTCTCTTTTTATTCAAGGTCAACATAAGAATTGTGACAGTAGAAAATTCATATGGCTCATTTTTTTGGCAAACGTAACGTTTCTTAGGTGGACCTTGTGATATCTATACATGCTTTGAAGTACAGATTGCGAACAAAATGATTTTGACTAAACCATACTTCATAATGTCACTAGGCATATTTATACATACATGCTAATAGAACATAATTCTCACATTCAAATAACACAATAAAACTTCTAAGCAGATTATAAGCAGATATATAATTATATATATATGAACTTTTAGAAAAATGAGAACCCAGTCTCTCATTCCTTCCTTCCTTCAATTGTTGTTTAAATACCAAACATTCCAAATTAAGCTATGAATTCTAACTAAACAATATAGGTTTTATAATCTATGATTTCTTACGTACAGAAAATAAATATCTATGAGTAAAAATTAATAAACAAATCCAACTAGTATTCATAATTAAGCCTAGGTGGGTATTGCAAACAACTAATTTTATCAAAAATGTATTGTTTCTGAATATATATAATACTCTGCAATGATAAACTGACCGACAAAGGTAATATACTGTAGGTCCTTTAAACAGCTTCAAATACAGTCCTTATAATCCCTGACTTTAATATCAATGATTTTTTACATGGTAGGAGTCTTCTCTGTATCCTACTTTTGCACTATTTAATTAATGTTGTAATTCTTATCAATATTTTAATATATTTTTTGTATAGATTCACTAAGTAATATCAGAAATAAAAGTAATTGAATTTTGAAATAAATGAACTCAAGCCACATTGGTGATATATCTTTAAATCCCGATGAACTTAAATATTTGATTACTTATTACACAACATAGAGAATACATTATAAAACACAACATCTAACTTTAAATATTGCTGTTAAGCAATATAGACATATAATCTACCCCCCCCTCCTCCCCCCACTCCCGCCATGCTGTATCAATGGTTAGAATAAGGGTAAACAAAAGTATATCATAGACTTATGCTGATTACAACATCAAAAGAGTCAAATTTAAAGAAAACAAACTTCAAAAGGTTAGAAATTGTTTCCAGCTTAATTGACATAAAGTTGCATTTGCACAGGTCAATAAAATTATAACGATTACAAGAGTATTCAAAATATTAAACACACAATTTTTTTAATAGTAAAGGTGTCCAGAGAATCTTTTTTTCGGATTTTTTTTTCATATAAGGTAAGAGCAATCTTATAGTGCCAACTGAAAATAATTTTAATATTTTATATCTTCTATGGAAATATGAATAAAAATAGTATTTTGAATACCTCTATTGGAATTTAAAATGGGGAATCTGGCCTGAAAAGGCGTTTGAAGCATTTCCTGATTCCATATTTCCATACAAGCAAACAGATATCAACATTTTATCCAGCTGTGGAAATGGAAATTGCCTTTCTTAAATTTTATTAAAACAATTCTGACTTTTATTTTAGACAGCTTTAGAATAAAAAAAACTCAAAATGCTTTTAATAATCCGAATACTCCTGTACACATGGTCACAAACAAGCTTTCAGTTTTTATATTATACATGTATACACATAAAACCTGTTCACTGCAAAAAAAGTTGATTTAATAGGTGGACCAAAAAGAAAATAAACTATACATATCATACTGTATTATATGTATATACATATCAATATTCTAAATCATCAACAGCTATAAAGTGGAAAGATATTCTTCTGTAACAATCCTTGTTTTTTGTCTATAGGTTATACATGGTTGATAAATCAACTGAACTGCTAGCTAGACAGATTCTTACACAACCATATATACAGAAATAAATAATATGTAATTAACATTCTTCAAACTAGTTAGTTACAAATCAACTCCAACTGTTCCATTTAATATCACATTTCACCCCTTTTTCATGGAACTTGAATAATGTAAGACTCTCTAAATAAAAACAAGTTTATTGTTTTTACGTGCTTGCACCTAATTGTAAATACATTAGCAAATTCTAATTTTTTGAAATTTAAATGAAGAAGAAAATATTAATGCGAATTTTTTGACAGCCACTTACCTTCATCATAAGTATGATGGTGTTCAAAGCAATCATCACCATGATGAAGTATTCAAAAGGTGAGGATACTACTAATCTCCAGATTCTGTATTTGACTGAATCTTTATTTTTTGGCATGTACCTACATAGTGGTTTTGCATTGATGGCAAAGTCTATACATTGTTTCTGAAAAATTAAAAGGACCATGGTTTTAGCATTGGCATACCCCCATTCACATTAGAATGTGTAATGTTTTAGGATTTGTAAAATGACTAGAATAATGTCTGCGATGCATTTTTTTTTTCACGCTAAGAAAGAAAGGTGACTTCTTGTGAGACCAAGTTACATATCATTATTCTCAATCTTCTATCACATGAGTTTTAAATTAATTGTTTACTTTTTGCATTTTCTGCGGGGTTTTTTAAAGTGAAAAATAATGTGAGGCAAATTCTGAAAGATATAAATGAGTACCTAGGAAGCTAAATTCTACTTCAATAGGTCAAAAATGTGTAATAAAATCAACAGAATGATTAAAAACATGATATCATTATAATCCATCTTGAAACTTAAAACCTAAATTACCATCAATCTATTTGGTACATAAAATAGTAACAAATCCGAGTAATTTTATTTTGCATTTATTTTACAATATTTCGCCAAAGTGGCATCATCAGGCATATTTGGCTTTGGCTAAATATTGCAAAATAAATGCAAAATGAAATTACTCGGACTTTATACTATTATATTTACTTTGAAGCTGTCTGCTTTTTCAACTATTTGGTACAGTAAGTTTGATATGATTACAGGAAACGAATAGACGTTATATTCCACAGAAAGATATACTAACTTGATTTTTGTCCAAATCTTGATCGATAAGCTCATTCTCTCCCTGTTCTTGGAAAGTGATGATAATTAAGGCAACAAAGATGTTGATGAAGAAAAAGGGAAACACAATAAAGTACACAACATAGAAGATAGCCATTTCCATGCTTTTGCCAGGGGATGGTCCCCTATCTTCATAGGTTGAATCCATAGAATGTTTCAAGACACTGTAATAAATCAGAAATATTCTTATTATTCACAAGACCCTTTGAAACAGTTTACCAATCTTTTTAAATAGATTTTGGATAAAATAGAATGAAAAAGCAAGAAAGGAGTCAATTTTACTTGGTCCCAAAGTTTTCAAAAATCAAGGAACCTGGTCTCATTCCAGGCTGGCGCTTATAGGTATGATACATTATTTATTGTGAGGGAACCCAGTCCCACAAGTACAAATATATTTGGGTTGCACAAAAGTTTAGATGGTCAATCTTGCTTCGATTATTTTTTTTCTACTGGTTCTTAACATTCTTGATTTAACATAGGAAAACAAAGTGTATTCCTGACACATTTGTCCCTGGATTACTTACGCTGGCCATCCTTCCCCTGTTTGAACGGTAAATAATGTCAGGATAGCATGGTATACATTGTCATAATGGAATGACCATTGCTTCCATAATCTTGGTTCAACTTCAGGCAAATCTTGGCCGTCTTGGTACACAAAAAAGTCTCCCCTACAAGTTGAAAACCATAGGTTGTTTAAAATCATGAAACAACTCAAGAAAAACAATACATTTTATTTTTTTTTTATTTTGAGGGTGCAAATTAGATATTTCAATCCCAGGGAGGGGTGTGTGAGAATGTACACAGCTTGTTAATTGAGGAAATAGCGTTTAAATATCAAAAATATCTGGGGAATAGTGGATATTACTGTCTAGTCCCATTGGATTCCTAGTAATTCTATGTAAGCTAAGGTTCAACATTTATTCTTCAACAAATACATCTTTTAAAAAGCAGAACATTACAGGACACATGAAGATGGAGAATGGGCACAACTACAGGATTCCATTGTAAAGAGTAGTTTTATCTAAAATCTTCAACGTACTGACAATCTTCTCTGACATCTTTGGATGCATCTGTACAGTAGAAGAATTTTCCTTTGAATAACTGCACCCCTATCACAGCAAAAATGAAATGAAATAACATATACACAATCATGATGTTGACCACATTCTTCAGCGAGTTGACGACACAATCGAATACAGCCTGAAAAAGAGAGAAAAGAAAATATAACTTGTGATGCCAAATGTTTCAAATCTGTTTGTGTACCGAAAAAAGGTGAAGAACTATATTTTACATGTTTTTAAGTGTGACTATTATTTTTGACAACCATATATAGCTTTAACCGTTTTTATTCCACTGACCTTCAGCTTTGGTACTCTGTTGATGGTTTTGAGGGGTCGTAGCACTCTCAGGACCCTGAGTGACTTAATGGTATTTAAGTTCTTGCTTGCTGAGCCACTGTCCCTGGAAAAATAAACAGACCGAATAATTAAAATCAAATCCTAAACCATAAACATAACTCTTTTAATAATTGTGACATGTTTTGGAGAAAAAATAATAAACTGATCAAGCCCGTCACCACATTACTCAGTTCGGCTTAAAGAGCACAGCCAGGAAACAGTAATGGTAAACAACACTAATTTAATATCTCTATGAAAAGTGACCTAGATAATCATAGATATTCGAAAAAAATCACTCACATTACACACTATAATTAAATGAAGGCTATTGAGTAATTGTCTTGTAAGATATCTTATTTTGAACATAGTACTTCCTATACCAAAATGACTCTTCAAGGTCTGTTTTTTTTTATACCAAAAGTAAGATTCTATTAGAACGAATATGTCAATTAATGTCAGCCTTGAGTCATAGGAACACTACTTTAGTATCTATATATTCTTAATACTTCTCATTATTCTACATGCAATTTTAGTTTAGTATCACATTTCTAGCAAGACTTAATTCTAGGGATTTAGTTTTCCTATTTCGTACAATCTAGATTTATTCTTAATCATCACCAGGTTAAATATAACTATTCCCATCACTTCTGTTTTGAACTATCATTCCTTAGTTCTGTTCTTGACTATCAATAAACTTGTATCTAACATACACGAGTACAATTTTTTATCAGACAGGTTACCATTTACATTTATTTTGACAGGTAAACAGTAAACAATAGCTTCAGATCAGCCAAAACAAATCACTCCAGGTGTTGATAATAATTAATGAAATTATAATCAAATTCTGGACAATTTACCTACACATAAATAATCTACCTCTCTTTTTTTAATTTTTTAATTCAGAAAGTGAACAAAATTCTACAAAATGGTGATCGGTAGTGACATCAGAAACAAAAATCATTTTGGACACCAAGTGATTAATGATTGCATCTATCCCCCTCGGTTATCTGTTTGTTCTCTATTTGGATTCAGTATGCTTATTTTGTCCACTTTTACAGTGCCCTCACATATGATCACTCACACCATCATTCTCAAGCATCCCAGCATTCATAAATCTGACAAGAGTTGAACTAGAACAGAATCACTGGTGACATCTACTGGACACAAATTCAAACAATGGGCTCAAGAAGGGTTTATGGTTATATATGATATATAAATATACATGTATATGACTCTCTCAAGAATATATACTGTATAATCATATAACTAAAATGTCTGAAAAGGTGTTAATAATTTGCATAGTATCAGAGAACTTCTCCATAAGTAGTCATGCCCAGAATCAGAAACTGAATAGCAAACTTGTCGTTTGTGGGCTATTGTGTTCTTCATCTGCAATGATCCTATGCAGAAAGTAATATCAACACTATTTCTACAATCAATGTAGTATCAAGATGTTGAAACAACTATATCATTACTACAGAGTGCAGAACTATTTTGTTATAATCATCATACTATCCAAAGCATGCCAGCATGTTTTGTTATACAGTGTTACAGAAACAAGAGACTGTCTGTCATAATTTGCAATGAAGAATGTTCCTGAAACACTTCAGAAACAGGAAGTGCTGACATACTTTTTTTGGTAATAGAGGGATGCCACAATGGTCCATACACACTACACTTGTCATGTGACAACAAGAACACAAATCATATCTCAGTAAACATGGGTCGTATGAGGTGGTATATTCTATGAAGCTAGACTAATTGTCTACAACTAACACAGTGTTTACATTAGTAGACATACATGTTTATTTCTTTAAATAGGTGAAAACATCATATTCTATTATGATCTGAAACCAGTCAAAACAGTTTAGTACATTATTGTGATTCCATTTTTACCCCCAAAACCTAAAATAATGCTTGTCATTATTTTTTCAAAGAAAAAATGTCTTTGACCAGTGTATGGAACTGCAAAAAGAAAACTTCTGAAAAAATTGGACACCTTTGATAATCCTCCAATTTGAAACTGCCATGCATGAGATAATAAATATCCTTGTAGAGATTTCCATAGCTCAAATCATACTTTTAAATGTGGTGCTTGATGCTTTATTTCCTCAACTAAAAAAAAAATACTTTGGCACAAGTTCACAATTTTTTTTTTAAATCTTGCACCCCACACTTCAAGAAATTACTGATTTGAGCCAAGATATCCCTCTTTAAAACAAAAATATAACTAAATCATTGTGTAAATAAAATAAAAAATACATGTTGCAGACTGAATTATCGGTTTCAGAACTGGAAACTTGTGTAGAGGTTGCATGGTATCCAGTGAGTGTTCTTCTAAATTGCCAAAGATTGACATCATTTCTTAAATAAGAACTAAAGATAAACCAACCCCTCCCAAATAAAAATATACACCTCACAATAAAACCAAAGTGTCCTCCCACTACTTCAAATGAAACTTCTTTGCCTGGTCGCTTATTGGTTGCTATTGTCAATATTAGGGAGAATTCAATAGACCAAGCATGTGATGATAATTTGGGATTTCAAGGAGGTAAATTTATCATTACAAGTTAAAAAGAAAAGAGTTCCTTAATGATTAAAATCACTAATAATTATACATTTGGAAATAAAAGGGATTGGTTTTAGTAATGTGAAACATTTACAAGAGTTGCTATAGACAACAAAAAAGGTTCCAATAAGAAAGCATCATTTTCCCTCTCAACTGGGGAAACTAAAAGGGAAGGAATATTCCACGAGGATCACTGGACAACTATTTTCAATATGGATCACATCATTCGGCATGAAAACGTAGAAAGGTTGAACGGACAACACCCTATATCATTTTTTCTAGGTCTAATGTGAGGTACTAAAAAAAGCCACCACGTCTCCACTCATTGATAAAGAGTGCTACACTTTCATAACCAAATCACTCAACAGTTTGTATTGTTGCATTTCATTTCCCTGTGCAGGTTAACAAACATGCAGAGGATTCAGTTATACAAAGCACTGTTGATGTATTAGAAAAGATGATAAACTTACCCGTAAAGTTATGAAATTGTAGAAGTGATAAAAGAAAACAATCAAAAATGAGAGACAAACAGGAATTGGGTATGGTTGGTTGATTAATTATCTGTTTGTTTGGTATATGGACTAGTTGTGAAAAAGGAATATGCCTGATTTTAATTTGAAAACTTATAAGAGAAGGCAGGATGCAGTGGATGAGAATGTGAGCTGTAGATTAAAAGCATACATTTACTAAGACAGTTCTAACAAATAGCTAAATAAGAAAATTAAATGCTTTTTACAGCAGCAAAAGCAAAAGTTTTTGTCTTCAAAATGTTGCCTTATTTCTTATTTTTCTTTTATATGCCCCCCTTCGAAAGAAAAGCATGTTCTATTTCACCTGCAGTGAACAGTAGAACTGATTTCCCAGGTTTCATTTTGGACATAGTAACATTTTCCAGCTTGATTATAGCTAGGACTAAAACAAAGTATATGTCTGTATGGTGATCTATTAATTCTAAGGCCTTTTTCTTCATGCAGGTATATGTTACATTAGTCCAAAAACAAACAAGGAAAGGTTCCATTTGTTTGCTGTAGTCTGTTTGTAATATATAGACATGCTGTATATTTGTTATCAAAACAATTAGATGCACAACAACAATTAAAACCAAGAAAAAAATACAATCATATGAAGCAATTTATCTATCTTTTTTTTTTCAATCAAAGGAAAATTCAGTTTCTAAAGTGCTATGCGAGTGACATGCAGAAATACAGTTAAATAAACCTGAAAAAAGAAAGGCATTGAAACATCATTGTTTAAAGCTATTGGTGTTGGTTTGAACGTACCAAACTCTCATGTAGTCTATAAAACAAAAACAGCATCCTACAAATTGTTTGCAAAACTGACAAATGAAAGGGCTAGAAATTCAAAGAAAACTTGTGTTGATGACACATAATGATTTTGTGAGTGAAGGGCCATTGTGACACAAGATGAAATGGTAGCCCAAGACAAATGGTAGCACAACAACAAATACCATTTGTGAGAAGAGAGATGGGAAGATATAGAAAGACAATATATATAGTAAAGAAAAAAAAGTCCCCAAAACATCAACATCCTAAACAGACTTTGCATGGCAGTTTCTTACTCTCACTTTGATTTCATTTCACATCCTATAAAATGTAATATCTATGCATCCATGAAGATACTTCAAAATATACTTCAACAAAAGAGATTTTGGAGATTCAATGTCATTCTTTTCTTTCACTCCCCACTCATCCATTCATATACATATAAATGTTTTACACATGATACATTGTGCTATGGTTGAAAATGAATTGTATTTATGATTTTCCATTGTGGCATGGTTCAAAAAAATATTTGTGATAGCTTTTTCCAGTCCTACAGCTAACCGACACTGAGATCAGAAAATCACAGTACAAAGTACATATGAAATGGCTCAGCATGATCGTTTTTCTTAGGTTAGCTGTAGAACTGTTTTCTCAGAATCTGTTTTTGTTTTATAATTTTATGAGATGAAATTTTATGCAAATTATAGTAAACTCAATATTGTTCATATTCACATTTGTTTTTATTAGAAACTAGCAGCTAAATGGTTATCATCTTTAACTGTTTATATTCAAACGAAGATATAAAAATATATAAAACAAAATATTTTTTCTTGAAAATATTATTTCATTAAATTATGAATCTTTTATACTGATGAAACTAAATGTTACAGTGTTACAGAACAATCAAACAATACTAGTGAAATTTAAACACAAGATCTTATTTCATTTGTCAATGATCAAATCAAAATCTAAAACAAATGATGACTCAAACAACAAATCACCGAAGAAGTGATAATATAAATTAATGCTTGATATAAGACATGATGAAACAAATATGTAAACAAAATCTTTGAAGACATAAACACTATGCAAACATACACTTTTAGGTGACTTTAACGACTCCCGTGAAAAGAAAAATTGATTCAAGTATAGCTAGCTAGAAACCGTTACTACAAAACAGATTATTCCCAGCTGAAGAGCAATGACCTGAATCCCACAGCTCTTCATTTTTTCTTGCATTAATCCTGTAGACAAATGCTTTGAATTAATCAAGAAAAATACCACAAAAGCTTTAATTGAAGGGTCATTGGACTTTTGTAGGTCAATGTTTGTAAACTGTAAACAAAATGACAGATATACCCTTATGACTACAAATAAATAAATAAAGACTGACGTACAAAGTCAAAACCTCCAAGAAGGTTCTATTCATATTTCAGCTGGGTAATGCTAATCAAAGGAAATGGGATATTTCTGATGGTAGAATCTGATCAGTGATAAGAATAATTATGAAAGCATTTCCTTGAAAGTGATGATATATTTGTATCAGAAAGTGCAGTAAAGAAAGAAAGTTTTCCCTTGTCAATCATTGGCCTTTGTTGTCTGCATCTTATGACTTACCCCAGTTTTGAATGCCTAGAGATTTAAAATTAGTGAGAGGTGTTAGCATATAAATGTCAGGCTTGAAAAAGATTGAAAACAAATCGAGTTAGTAAAGTTAGTTTGCAATATAGGAAAGAATAGTTAATAGATAGATCACTGCTTGGCTTTTTTTTATCGACACACACATGCAACTCTTAGATATTTCAATGACAATATAACCAGCCAACAGAACACAAAAAAACTGAATTTAATTATTTTTTAAAAAGATGAAAACGAATTGTTTAGAAAATGAATTTGAAGAAGAAAATGGAGCTTTAAGTTGCATGGAATAAGCATTTAATTATTGTGATAATAATTCCCAAAAAGGAAGTAATAAATGAAACAAATTAACCTATCAAGTTCATAATTGACTAAACACATAATGTAATATTTTCTGAGTTGCTTTTTAGTTCATCTTCGGGCTATTGATTGATATCAAAAGTTTGTGAGAATCAGTTTCATACTTAATTTTAAAAAAATGATAATAAAATATAAGCAAGTCTTTTTGAAAAATTCAGCAAAACATCATTTAAAAAATCTTTCCAAAAATTCTAGGAGAATATTTTGTTTCAGAAAGAATGTGCAAATAGGTTGAGAGGATACGGACTTGAAGGTGTCACTTTAGGTGACATAAGATGAGTGATAGGGTAGAGAAAGAAAGGGAAGAAAATGGTTGAAAGAAAAAGAAATGCTATTACCCTTTTCATATAAATCTAAAACCACCTGCAGTTGTCAAAGCACAAATATGCCAGCCATCACATTTTTACACAACTATATAATTGCAGCACTTTCACATCTGATACCATTGAATAGAAAGTTTTTGGACATTTCAAATCTCAATGAAGACTAATACAGATCAGTACACTTTTCAAAAAAAAAATTGATCACTATTTCACCCTGAGTTCAATAAAAATGGTTTCAACAATGATTAAATGTCAGCCAAAGATATCTGGATATGAACAACCCATGCGCAACAACCACAAAATTCTTTGTATCAGTTTCCAAAAGACCCTTGTTCAAACTGCATGACAGCAAGCTTAATGTAGATAGCACACTAGTCTTTTTTGAAACACGTTCATTTGAGGATTAGGATTAAATACTCCTATTTAAAGCTAAAATAGTATTAAATACTCCTGTTTAAAGCTAAAATAGGATTAAATACTCCTATTTTAGCTTTAAACAGGAGTATTTATTCCTAATCCTCAAATGAACATGTTTCAAAAAGACTAGTGTGCTATGTACATTACAAAACACATTTGTCTCATTGGGAATGCAACCCTAAACCACCTAGGCTAGGGTTCTATATAATAAGAAAGAGTCTGCCAATGAGAGATGGTTTGTTTTTGTTTTTATATTTATGGACTACAGACCAAAACCAATAGTGAGCTTTCATAATCACCTCAAGAAATACGTAGATAGGGTGTGGAGTTATCCTCTAAGACTAATTTAGATACATTGACAATACATAGGAATATGAAATAAGCACTAAAAACAGTGATAAAACATTCTACCAGCGTAGATACAATGACATGGTAAAAGGGTAGGATAGGGATTAAGAAGAAGTTAAAGGAAAATGCATCGTGTCTTCTCCTAACAGAATGTCATGACATGTACCTTTGAGGATGGATAGGCATGGATAGCTCTAGAAAAGTATCAGATCTTAGATATTTGGACATAAGGAGAGGTCTAAAGGTATACCCCCATCCACATTATGCTTTAACAGCAATGCACCCCTTTAAACAAGGTAAATGATTATTTAATTGCTTTGGTTTGGACTATGACTATCTAATACATGTATTTTATTACATTTTAGAAGCCTAGAAAAAGTCGGTATGTGAATTAAGGAGCATTTGATTCCCAACGTTAACAAATATGTATGCATCTGCAGGTATCATGCATCAAACATGTACATTTCATAAATGTTGTAGATTGATGATTGCCAAAAGATTATTTGGACATATAGTATCAATGAAATTTCATGACTTATGGCACAAATGTCTTAATTTTTTTGAACAGTGTTTATTTCTTTCCAAAAAATAATTCTGTGTTAAAAAAAAAAGTATATTTGCATTTGTTTTGCTCTTATTTTCTTGGAATTTCAGCTTGTAAATACTTTAACATTCTATAGTGAAAAAAACCCACATTAATTCAATTTTATTTAAACTATAAAGGGCTCAAAAAGTACTGCTACATCATTTAAAATCAAACACATATATGATGGGATATACTTTAGAAAATAGCAATACTATAAAAGATCAATGGATTTTGTAAATGTTAACGTATTCAATTTCAAGGTTTGTATCCAAATATGACTTTCTTTCAATATTTCAAATCAAACTGTACCTGTTTGCCCCCGAGATCCTTGAAAAAGATGTCAAAATAAAATGTGAAATGTCAGTTATTTCAGACAAGCACAGAGGACACCTAGCTATTCTCCCTAATAGATTTACATACTAACTAGCAAATTCACAGGAATATGATTGATAGTACACAACAGTACAGAAGTAACATTCAATCAAGGGAAATATCACAATGATCTAAGATTCTACTGACCAAACTTATCATCCAACTCATTTCTCTTCAACAAGAATAGTCTTTAATTTCATAATACATGTAACACAAAATAATGAGGTCACAGCGGCATAGTTTCTGACCAATTGCTCTGGCTCTAGAGTGTTGATGTCAAATAAATTAGTCCGGGCAAAATAACCTTGTCACTTAATTAGGAAAAATACTCAAATTTCTGCTTAATTTCCTCCAATTATGCATAATATATTACAGTCACCATTTTGATCATATTTGAAACTGAAAAAAAAATACAGAACAAAATGCAGCAGCAATGTGCAAAGAAATTTAAGGATAGAACAAAATACTAAGGCATTTCACCTTGATCAGCTTACATCTAGGATCTGGAATTGCTCATAACGGACAGAGATTTATATCAAATTGGATTCCATAACAATGTTT
This sequence comes from Pharyngocirrus eroticus, assembly GCA_033118115.1. NCBI lineage: Eukaryota > Metazoa > Annelida > Polychaeta > Saccocirridae > Pharyngocirrus > Pharyngocirrus eroticus. The sequence goes on from JAVSBT010457322.1 coordinate 22,239, forward strand.
TATCATATTTCCATGATTTCAAGAGGGAATTGTGAGTAGAGAGCAATTGCTCAGCTAACAGATCAGATATTAGCAATCTCTTGTTAATCATTTTTCAAAGATGCCAGCCATTGGGATGAACACATTGATTATTTAATGTTATACTCAGCAATTTGTAATATTCTTGTTTAACCTTGGACTATAGTCTTCATAACATAACACCTAGAGGCATTCATTGTTGAAGGTCTTTTATCTTTTAACTTCATCACCTTGAGTTGGTCACACAATATACAGAATCACCTTCTACAGCAATACAAGGACAACAACAACATTTGTAAAAGTGTATCTGGTGATACGGTCGGTACGGTACTCATTCGGAAGGAAGAGGTTAGGTCTAGGTTCATAAGGAAGGATTGGGGTTCAGTGCAAGGTAAGGAATGTTTAGTTTTATATATACATAAATGTATATAAATATATGTACTAGTTTTGGAGATATCTATTTGAACATATGTACATAGAAAAAACATAATTCTTTGCTCCATATAACTAGATCATTAAAAGAATGAACTTGTTGTTCACAAAATTCTGAAAAAATATACATGATTGTAGGTCACTGAAAAAGATGTTGTTTCCCCCCCTCGATCTCCATGTTAATAAATATGTTAAACTCACAACAATTCTACAAAGAAGACCAATGATGAACACTACAAAACATTGTTTAGTGCTTTAACATCCTTATCAAACATTTATCAAAAATATTAGTAGTAAGAAAATCAAAATCTCCTTTTCCCACTGACCGTATGGATTGTAAGAGGAGCCAAAAATACAACTTGGTAATCATCACACATCGAAAAGTTCTCAATAACCAATGGTCCTGGTACTTACGTAAAGATGAATGCAACTAAAGCACATATAACGACAGTGGCATCTAGAATGTTCCATATATCTCTACAGTATGAGCCAGGGTGGAGAATTATCCCTAGATCCAGCACCTGTAAAAAAAGAATCCCAAGTTTAACATTCATCACAAACATTGAGGAAAAAAACAAACTACAATTCCTGTCACTATTTGTTTTTTTTACCATGTCTTTTACTAAAACAGCCAACAAATCGTCAGTCTAGAGCAAAAATGGCCTAAGTCATTTTTTGGCAAAAATGAGTTAAGACTGCCATCCTATGCACGATATCATTTGCCACCTTTCTATCTAGCTATCATAATGATATTTAATTTTTTTCTAGGATTTCTTGATACATTAATACAGTGGCCTAAGTCATTAAATAATGAAACAAAGGATCCAAAAAGTGTCAGTCTGCCAAAAACATCAAAATCATCCTTAGAACTATTTTATTTTACTT
>JAVSBT010457433.1:0-23563 GCA_033118115.1 Pharyngocirrus eroticus
TAATGGAATGATGAAAATTGTGAATTTAACACATGTATACAACACCAAGGCATCGTTTTCCATATTGTCATCTTAAAATAACTCATTGTTTAGAATGATGAATAAGCAAGGTCTCTATTGAAATGTTAATGACAATGGTTCCCCCATCTTTAACACCTCACACGGATAGGCACAGACAAAAGACTGGTTCCTGGCTGTCTACGGCTTGAAATCATCTCCTTTAATCACAATATTTGCAATCAAGTACCATACATGAATGAAATAAGCAGAGGGCTATAATACCATCACTATAGAACACTTAACCACCTGTCGTCAATGATATTGTTTCTTTATTTTATTTTTTTTAAAGGGTTTTTCTTCATTTTTTTTATCCCGCAGGGTTTTGCTTGTTAACACTGTAATTACCTTTACTTACCCCATGTTTAAGTTCTCATTTAGTGCATGGCTGATTTCTGATTCTCATCCTTGTTCAAACTGTGACATCTTGTGTCTCGGTCTTAGATAGAAGACAGTAACAATCAATATGTATTCTTGTAATCTTTTAAGCATTTATATTAAGGGAAATGGATCAAGGAAGTCTTTAGATCAATTTTATTTTTGCGAGTGTATATAAAAAAATCTCTGTTGTCAGCAGCTATGAATGGCTTTTTGGTATGGTTGTGTCCTAGGCAAGAATGCTCAAAATGAAGCCCTACCCAAAGGTCCAAACTAAAATTCAAAATTGTACAAAAGGAAACACTGATCAATCTCTATTTCATAAAAAAATGTATTGGCATTATCAGCAAACACCTAGATGTTAGTTTCGGGGTATATAATAATTATAAAAGATTGAAGAATTTAAAATAGTTTTTATGTTGAGTTGTTGACACCTGTTCTGTAGTAATTATTGTGCCTTTTATGCCTTCAAGTAATCATAACTTGTAAATTGCTATACAACAAGTTTTGTTAATTATTTCTTTGCTGTCGGCCATTTGCACAGAATGGTTATATGATGTCACAGAATAAATTACACCTTTGGAATTAATAAATTAATTCATGACCCCTTCAGGTAAAATCAGTCAGGTGAAATAGTTGACCAACCTGTACTGAAAAGAATTTTAGACCATTGGCGGTAAAGTTTTAGAGGTAAAGTCAAAGATTGTAGGGGCCCTGGCAGATAGAGATGTAAGACTTCCTTACACCTTGCTTAAAAGCCTTGATTTCCTCTTTCTGTGGAGAAGTATAAATGGATTGCTGAGACAATGATATTTAGAACTAACTTCAAGTATAAAAATAACCTTTTTTACTACCCAACCAAGTAAAACAACTGAGGCGTGGAGGCCCTGCCAAGATAATACAAACTTGTGCAGGGCTCGATTTACTTGAGGGGCCGAGGGACCGGCCATTTTTACCCCATTATAAAGTATAGGGTGGGACCCTTAGAAATTTTGAGAATTTAGCCATTTTCTTATTAAACATGTTTGCGGGTCCCTCTAAGGGAAAAATGAAAATCGAGCCCTGTTGTGATTATAATCTTAAAAAACTAAAAGCCTCCTAAGATTCCTGATGAAAGTACATAATTAAGTTTTTTGCTTGAAAGTTTGTATTAAAATCAATAGACACATGGTTTGGGACAACAAAATAAAAGAAGGGAAGTTTCACAAGACATCAGTGTTTGGTTTATTTTTGCAGATCGGTTCAACTGTATTCTTTAGCATGAATAAGAAAGTGCCAATAATAAATGTAAAGAACAGGTGCATCTTGTCTCAGTGTTGGGATTGACAGCTATACTACATTGTAGTGTTGTATCATCATTATGCATGATAGAATTCCTTTAAATACTTTTCATTTCAACCATAAAAAATGCTTTAAAAAATCGTAACAGCATGTGAAAGTGAAGCCAGACAGGTACAGAAAAAGCATTGATTTTGTTCTTGTTTGAAATCATTTGAATGATATGACCCCTGCTTGATATGATTATTAATTCATCACTAGTTGAATAAGTTTGACCTTACAATGTTCTTAAAAAAAACAAGATGGGGAAAAATTGAAAGAAATGTATAACAGTTTAATGGGTTTAGTGTTTGCATAGTGAAATAATGACTGAATGGCATCTGTACAGTTGATTTGTGAATCATGATAACACAATGTTAACTTGAGGAAATGTTGATCTTGTGTATAGACCAAACAAGGATGGATAGGGCTAATTAATGGAGAGGCTGTTATATTGTAGAAATGAATGGTCTAAAGACGTAGTTTGACAATATTTGAGTTTGTTTTTCTTATCATCATGGGTGGGTATGGATGAATTGTTGAAAGAACAGACTAGAGTAATTCAAAATGGCTGATTAGTGCTAAGGTTTAGGGTTCAATCCTCAGTCTTGACATTGTTGTCTTTTCCTTATATTATTGTCTATAGCATTCAGAATAGGATGACTCCCAGTTCATTAAAGAAAAGGAACACTCAAGCAGTATTGTGTTTAAGTATCTTAAGTTACATGAGATATACTACAATGATCAGTTAGGCTGAAAAACAGTGACTTAAACATGTTATTCCTTTGTAGTGCATCTTGATTCCTTGGTAAGGGGTTGAATTTAGAATAATTGTTTCATACATTAATTATTCAACTCTCCATCTATTGAGCCACCATGTCAATATGGACGCTAGTTAGAGTTTGGTTTGAAACAGTATTTCTATTGAATGAAAAAAACTGAGAGTTAAACAATTCATCCAAAGCAAATAAACAACACAATAAAATATTATGTACACACCTAGAAGACTTCCTTTAGATTTAAAGTCCATTGTTATAGATGTATCCATAAAGTATCCCATTTCAGAATGGGATTTCCTGGATCTTTTGTGGAAAGTATGGCTCAATCAAAGCTGCTATTGACAAAATACAAGAATAAATTGATGCAATTTTAGGGGGTTTAATAGCCTAAAAAGCAGAGTCCGTTTGAATTGTAGTGCGTTTTGTAACTAGATTTTATTAAAGTTAGTTTTTTTTCTTCATGGTAATATTTTATATTTCTCATACACTATTACTCTTTGCTTTATAGTAAAGGCACACAATGTTTATTTTGGCTGACATATTGGAAAACACAATTGCACAAATCTTTAGGCTTTATGTGGTCATCCAGAGAATAATTAGTCAAACTAGATTAGCAGAGCATTTTGCTACCCAAAGTGTATATCCACATTGCTTATCAAACATTTACTATTTTAGAGCTAGATTCAAACTGCAAGCGGAAATGAATTTCGAATCAAAGTCTCTATGACCTTGACCTTTGTACAATATGTTATATTTATTGGGAAGTTAGGTATCAAATCTTGACATTGAGACATGCAAAATTGATTAGAATATTTTCATAGCTAAAAAAAATTTCTTTTTTTTATGTGATCCAAACATTATCAAGATGAAAAATCACAAAATATGGATTTTCTTTTTACAAAAAAAATGCATTACCAAAATGGAAACTGATGACACTAGTAAAGCATGTTTTATTGATTGGTATAAGGTGTTGTGGTGTTTTTTCTAAAATTCTTGGGTGGAACAACACATGGCATTGACACTATTGCAGCATTTTCTCATGTCTCAGTAAACAGTGATACACATTGTATTGTTTATGAAATGTGATCTTTGGTGAGTTTTGATAGAATCGTTGTGACAGTTTTGAAGTCTTTTTATTATTTAAAAAATGAACAATATGACTACAAAGAAAAAAACAAATTAGAATTTTCCAGTGTTCTGCAAATATCAAACCAGCATCAAGAAATGTTTTTTGGTTTTTTTTAAATATATACACATGTATATAATGGTAAAAGGCTTGTAAATTGATCATATATTGGTGCCATGGCTATTTGGGGATATTCGTATTCATAAGAACCATCCCCCCCTCCCCATATACACCCTCACCCAGAATTTACTACAAATTTATCATAAGAGTTGCAGAGAGTGGTCATGTATCAAGCAAATGTTGCTACTTACATTTTTAGAGCAATGTAGAATTGCAGTATTAAATATTGCTCTTTTTTCTTAATTCTGTACATATACTTTTTTTAACCTAAATTCTGGCTGCCTTAAAAATCCTGCCATTTTGCCTTGATCAAAGTTGTTGGATGTGGGTGGCCAAATAAGTGATGACAGGGATGTATGTATGGATTGTCATTTTGGAATTGAGTTTTGTTACTATTTCTGGTGCATTTTCTCAGACATCAAAAATGATTTAGTAGTATTAGAGTAAAAAAGCTTGTTGTGAATGCCCCCATATCTTGTCAAGCAGTGGATTCAAAGTTTTATATATTTAACTTTTTAGAACTATTTACAATCAAACACCTGTTTGTTTAGTTTGATTTCAATGAGATAAAAAAGCACAATGATGATGGTCATCTGTATGAAGTATAATAGAAAGAGACCTCTATGTTTTGAAAACATGGTAAATATTAGAAAGGGGGGAGGGTGATTCCCGGAGTCCTGATCTATTATTTTCTGTTAGGGCCAACAGAATTTAAAATAGAGGCCCTAAAATGGAAACCTTAGAGGCATTCTTTTCCAAATTCGCTTCTATATGTCACCAGAGTCACCAAAAATTACTATTTGTGATTTTACTGTTAAAAAAAAGTTCAGTTGAACGCATCTTTAAGCATACTAGTAAATTAGACTCTAGTGGTTTTTTATTCTTGAAAAAATACTCCATATTTCTGAAAGTTTTGCTTCTTGTAAATAAAAAGGATTAATTGACTCATTTCTTTGTTTTTTATCTTTGTAGGTGACCAAGAAGGGGAGTGTAGGGCCCATGGCAATCTTGGTTCTGCCTACTTTTCAAAAGGGACATACAAAGAAGCTTTGGCTCATCATCGTTGTCAGCTTATCCTTGCGATGCGACTGAAAGATCGTCAAACAGCAGCAATCGCCCTAGGTTCTTTGGGACATGTGTACACTTCTATTGGGGACTATCCCAATGCATTAGCTAGTCATAAACAGTGTGTGTTACTTGTAAAACAGGGCAAAGACAGGCTACAGGAAGCCAGGGAAATTGGTAATGTAGGGTCAGTGTATCTCTCCATGGGTGAATTCGATAAGGCTTTAGAATGTCATAACGAACATTTAAAAATTGCCAAACAGTTAAAGAATAAATTCGAAGAGGCAAGAGCCTACAGTAACTTAGGAAGTGCTCACCATTATAAAAGATGTTACGATAAAGCCATGAGCTTTCACAATCAAGTCCTGAATATTGCACATGAGTCAACGGATAAAATTCTTGAAGCAAGGGCTTATGCTGGGTTAGGACATGCAGCTAGATGTATGGGAGACCAAGGCCAGGCCAAAAACTTTCATGAAAAACAATTAGACAATGCTCTACAAACCAAAGATAAAATGTCAGAGGGAAGATCATGTTCAAATCTGGGAATTATTTATCAAAATATAGGAGAATTTGATGCAGCTCTCAAGTTGCATAAAGCTCATTTAAATATAGCCAAAGAATTAACGGACAGGGCAAGTCAGGGCAGAGCATATGGGAATATAGGAAACGCTTATAGTGCGTTAAAGAAACATGATTTAGCGGTAAGGTTTCATAAACAGGAGTTGATAATATCTAAGGAAGTGAATGATAAACATTCGGAGGCTTCAACGCATGGTAATTTAGCGGTTGCCTACCAGCAACTTGGTGCCTGTGATAAGGCGCTGCAACATTACCACATACATCTTAGAATGGCCAAAGAAAACAAAGATCTATCCAGTGAAATGAGGGCTGTAAGTAATTTAGGAAATTATTTCAGTTTAAAGAAAGACTACAAGCAAGCAATACCTTTCTATGAACAGTACCTGTCACTTTCTCAAGAATTAAATGATGTGGAAGGGGAAGGAAAAGCTTGTCATAAACTTGGATATGTGCATTACTGTTTAAGAAATTACAGCCAAGCTATTCGTTACTATGAACAAGACTTGGCTCTTGCAAAAGACTTACAGGATAAGTCAAGCATGTGTCGGGCTTATTGTAACTTAGGCCTGGCCCACAAAGCCCTTGAAGACCTCCATCAGGCTTTAGAGTGTCAGAAATATTTCTTGGCCACAGCACATATGACAAAAAATCTTCCAGGAAAATTCTCAGCTTTGGGTAATATTGGTGATGTGCTGATGCTTCTGTGTGACATCGACGAAGCATTGAAAATGTTCAACCAACAACTGCAACTTGCAAAACATTTGAATGATAAGAAATTACAGGCTATTGCTCAGGGAAATTTAGGCTGTTCACACAGGACTTTAGGACATTTCGATAAGGCGTTGGCCTATCACACACAAGAGTTAACAATATATCAAGAGTTGAATGAGTTGAAAGGAGAATGCAAAGCTCACGGAAAACTTGGAAATGTTCATATGTCTCTTGGTAACTATACAAATGCATTCCGCTGCTATGAAGAACAACTGGATAGATGCAGAGATTTAGGAGATAGTGTTTTGGAAGCCCTGGCCCATGGTAATCTAGGAATTACTAAAATGAATATGGGACATTTAGATGAAGCCATAGGACATTTTGAACAGCAGCTTGGCGTGCTTGAGCAGGTCTCAGGCCCACATGTACTAATGGACAAAGGTAGGGCTTTTGGAAACCTTGGAGATTGCTACGAGTCTTTAGGAGATTTCGATGAAGCAGTGAAATGTCATGAACAATATTTGACTGTAGCGCAGAATTCTAACAATGTTGTAGACCAAGATAAGGCTTATAGGGGGCTTGGAAACGCTCACAGGGCAATGGGGAATTTACAACAAGCTCTTGTCTGTTTTGAAAAACGTTTGGTTGTGGCACATGAGTTGGATAGACAGTCGGCTATGAGTTCAGCTTATGGAGAACTCGGGTGTTTGCATAGCCTTTTGGGTAATTTCGAACAAGCGATTTCCTGTCTCCAACATCAATTACGGATTGCCAAAGACATGAGTGACAGGGTAGCGGAAGGTGATGCCGCCTGTGGTCTCGGTGGTGTATACCAACAGATGTGTGAATACGAGAAAGCTTTAGAATACCACCAAATTGACTTACAAATTGCAGAGGAAATAAACAACCCAAATTGTCAATGTAAGTAGCACACTGTCTTATGCATATTTTATATTATTCTTTCATCTGATTATTTGGATATGTATGGCAACTTGAAGTAAGTAGGAACATTCTCAGTCTTTGATGGCATATGATTAAAGTAATGCAATTGTTTTTGGAAAATGTTTTGTCTGCATTTTCATCTTTGCCATTATATACTTTCTCCAGTCCTTATTCTAGTATCATTATTATGGTCTTTATAAAAGCTAACAGTACAATAAAAATAAAACGGCACAGAATATTGTTTACTGTGTCATACAATAGGCCTGAGTAAGACTAGACCTGTAATAAAACTCAAATGGTTTCTGTCATTGATTTCGTCCCTCTGTGTATGCCTTCTATAATTTCAATTAATGATGGCATGGACAACATTGTTTATTTAAATGATTCCTTTTAGTTCTTAAAAAGTTAATCTAGTAGAAACCTGACATTCTTAGGTCACAGAATGAGGACTGCTTATAGTAATATGTCACAGACATAGTCTGTATTCATTCATTCATTCATTCATTCACTCACTCACTCATTCATTCATTCATTCATTCATTCATTGTTATTTACATTACAGCTCATGGCAATGGCTGATAATATTTTGATAGAACTTTACATTATGATAAACCCAATCAGCTTTAAAAGTTCCATCAGAAGTTTAATAGTAATTTGATTTTTATGGAAAGTCTTATTTATCTTTTTGGAAAGACACAGTCTTTTCAAATCAATTAATGTATTCCACACTTTAGGATCTGCCACAGGTATTAAATTAAATTGTATTGGTCTTTTTTTTTCAATTCCCTAGGACTATATAGAACAAAACAAAACAACAACATAATAGATAGGTTTAACTGTTTTTGATATCCAGACAGATTGAAAACTCTGAACAGTACAGTTTAGACTATGGGTACAAGAAAGTCTCTTCAATTCAGTCGCTTTTCTCATTGTATTATAACAAAATATAACCCCAGGGCGGTGTTTGTCTGCTCACCTGGTCTTGATATCTCCTAGCAAAAGCAAACACATTAGAAAGAGCAACCTTCTAAGAAATGATATAGTAGGCCATGGAGAAAAGCGGTTGTTCAATCTCTTATGTTTTATGTTTGTTTTTAATTTGGTTAATGAGAAATGAGTATTGAGTTTTTATTTGACAATACAGGTAATGTTACCTTTCTCATCCCACGACTCTTTCCTAATGATCTTTCCGATAATTAGTACCTTCTTAAGTTCATGGGTTTTTTTGTGTTCTTGGTTTGAAATAGAGCATTGCACACATATTCTTAGGCAGTACTGATTTTTTATTTTGCAAAAATGATTACATGTTGTTGTACTTTGTACTTTCCTTTGATTAGTCACACATAGTTTTCCAATTTATTGATAAATAAAAAGGAAATTAGGATCTTCAGTGGAATTTTCATTTCAGAAATGTTGTCAAATAGTCAATGTTGTAGTATCATTAGTGCAAAATTTATCAAAAATAGAAAGCATACATATGATTATTAGATAATGATTTAATGAGATTTTATATTTTACAAAAATAAATTGAAATGTGGGACATTGAAAATGCAATATTTTATAAATACTTGTAATACTGGAGGCTAGAGAAGATGCTCCCTTCTTGTTTCATTCCCTGCAGAAACAAGACTTCACTTTTGTGTGGCCTTATAAATTCATCTCCAATTCTTAAGCCATGGTGTCCAATTGATTGGGTATTTTTTTTTATTCTACTTATTTAACGCTTGTTAATTTGAATAAAACACTCACTTTCTAAACCATTAGTTTTACATGAATGATTGGACTTCATCATCAAACCATGCAGAAGATCTACTAGAAGAAAGAGTCATTCCTTTATGTGGAATTATCATGTTATATTTGTGCCGTAGGGGAATTGTCATACTTATAACATTGCATATTGATACCTCTCTTAAGAGTTAAAATGGTGTAAGCGACCTCTTCAAGGCTGGTGTTGCTCAGTAGATTTAATTCACCATAGTCCTTTTGATGTTAACTTTGAATCAGGATTTGTTTTCCTTGAGTTCTATATTTATTCGTAATATTCCCATTACATGTGAAGCGTTTAGCAATCCATCAATACATGTTTAGATATAACAATTTTCTATAGATTTACATTCTTGCTGTGTTTTTATAAGCACAGTGTTATATAGAAATAAAACTATTCTGCACTCTTTGACAAAGGCTTTATATGGTAATGCCATCAATAGCTTTGATTTCTATGGCTCTATGATCACATTAAACACTTCATAAATTTGTACTAATTGTATCAATACAAGACATCATATATTTTGTCAATATTCTTGGCACATTCATACAAGCATACAATCACACAATCATTATTATTAGAAAGCAGAAGATCCTTTTGTATTTTTTTTTAAAACTGCCGCTACACAAGCTGTCGGTTTCCCTTCTAATAGGCAATATAATGTTAAACTTTGTATTATTTTTGTCTGTGTAAAAACAGTAAAGCCATACATGAGCCAATAAGGCCCATCAGGCTGGTGCTTATCCCTGGTTTCTGTGGCACAAGTGACTGAGAGCTTTCACTCCCCCTGGAAAAGATGCTTGTCTATTGCAGGTTTCTTTTCCAGATTTTTTCTGGTTCCCATTTGATGTTTCCTGGGTGGAGAAGGGAAATTGGGACTATGTACCTTTCCCAAGGACACAGACATGCTTTGTCACTGAGCCACCATGCTCCCATAATGTTTCTGTCTGTAGGGGTTTCCATGTACAGCACGCCACATCTGTATTTTTAATAATGTGTTAATAGCCATCATCATGTTTTAGAGTTCTAAAAATGTATAATTAGAAGGGTGCCCTGCAATGTTTTGGCCTGGCATTAAACAGGGAACATTTCAATACTTATTTCTCATCATGACTTTTTATTCACCATATCTTTTTCTCTCATTCCAGGTCGAGCTTTTGGAAACATTGGCCTGTCCCATGAATCCCTCGGAAACTTTGAACAAGCAATCCGATACCAAGAGCAACACCTAAGTGTGGCAGCACAGGTCTGTGATAGGGCCGCCAAAACTTTGGCCTACAGCAGTCTGGGTAAGAATTCATAATAATAATACCTTGCTTTCTGAATATTTATCATTTCTTTGAAAAGCATGTTAACAGGCATGAAAAAATCATTGTTTTTTATTTTTAAAAGCTGAAAAAAAGCCAAATACCTAATGTTAAGATTATCTTTGTCATATTTTGTCCTTAAAAGACTATTTGATGAGCTTCCAGTTGGTTTTACAGTGACCTGAACTCACTGTCAGCATACAATCAAGGTGAATTTTATCCTTGAATGTTAGATCTTAACAGGGATAAATATTTTCTCCTTTTGTAAAATATTTCACAACAATCTCTGTCATTGTGTTAATCCTCTTCTACTTTACTCTTCAGGCCGAGTACATCATGCCATGGGCAATTACATGCAGGCAGTCCAGTACCTTCAGCAAGGCTTGCAAATTGCTGAACAAATGGGAAGGAAGGAAGATGAAGCCAAGATAAGACATCGGCTTGGTCTGGCTTTATGGGGACATGGGGATTTAGAAGAGGCCCAGGGACAACTTTACTCAGCCACGCATCTGTTCGAGGCCATAAGGCGTGAATCTCAAAATAGCACAGATTACAAATTGTCCTTGTTTGACCTTCAAACTGCCTCTTATCAAGCTTTACAGGTAAGGTCAAATCCTGGCATTTGCGAACTTTTTTGTCATTTGTCACAAAGATGAATTTTTTTTTTCAACTTTTCAAGTACTTTTTATATACTTTTGATAGGCTTTATTGGTAAACCGACATCAATAAGTACTATTTTTATCTTTTTTTATCAGAGAGTTCTAGTAGGTTTGGGAAGACATGAAGAAGCTTTGATTGTAGCGGAGCGAGGTAGAACAAGAGCTTTTGTAGACTTACTCCTGGAACGCCAGAATACTGGGGACTCATGGTACAATACCCTAGACAGTAACCCTGTTTCAAGAGAAAGCATATTGGATATTGTCAGCAAACAGAAAGCTGCTGTGATGTACTACTCGGTGGCTGCTGGATACTTGTACAGCTGGCTTATAACTCCAAATAAAGGTAAGACAAGGGTGAAGTTTTATCAAAATTTGCATCACTGCAATCTGGCAAAAGAGTGTGTCCATAATAAATTGTTAGTTTACCAGAAATGGGATGACAGCATTTCTTGTTCACTAGGTGGCATTGTGTTGTTTACACCCAGTCTGGTTTGATTGCGACTTTCTATAAATTTAAATGTGACTAGGAAACTTATGTCCCTTTATATTATACAACTAGATATGATTATTTTGACAGATAGGTGTTAATTTTTACAAGCCTTGGTGCCAACAACAATTACGCCATCTATTGAGTTTGAAAAAAGTGCTGCCATCCCATATATAAGCTACATTAAATGGAATTAGTCCAACAGAGTCATATTATGCAGATTAATGACATACATATTGCAAATGAACAACTACAACATTGAAGAGGTTTTGAAAGCTACATGTATCAAGCTATCAAGGAATATCTATAGGTTTTTAGGCTACATTTATTTAAGTGAACATGGAGGATAAATTTTCAAGTTTCGTATACCAACTCCTTCTCTCTCTCTCTCTCTCTCTCTCTCTCTCTCTCTGTTCTTATCCATCAACTGCTTGACAAAAGAGGTTTAAAGTGACTAAGAGTTTCTGAGTTCACAGAAATCAACCTTTTTTCCGAGAGTGATTTTTTTATGTTTTGGGTATGATATTGAATTTTCGCCACAGAAAATAAAACAAAACCAAGTTAATTAAATATTGATTTTCTATAACACTAGTTGCATTTTTTATTGACTTCTTTTCATGTATTGCTGATAATGGTGATCAAAGTTTATTCAATGCATAATTATCAGGGATTGATTCACCAACATTTTTGATGTTATTGTCCAAGAACTGTGTGTAACAACCTGTGAAATAAATTATAGAAGTCTCTTCAAAAAATTCATTGAATAAAGGAGAAAATCCCATTGAATTGTTTGAGACCTGTTTTGAAAAATTGAATACATTTGACATGTGCTACCAACTGAATAAAAGATGAATCAAATATTTACTTGACTGAAAATTTGTGGAAGTAATCAAGGTTTTATATTTTACAAATTGTGGTTGGCCAAGAAATCGGACTAATTAAATTTGATTGTAGAGGAAAACATAGAATTTAGAAAGTGTTGTTTCTCCCATATTAGAGATTGTTGAAGGGGGTTCTCACAGTAGTGACTGTTGAGTCAAGAATATTGCTTTCATATTCTATGTTCTATCAATAACTTTTGTTATTGTCTTGCTTTTGTTATATAGGGGGACTAATTAAGATTCTGCTTGGTTATAAAAAAATCAAAATTAAAAAAAATTGTGGTTCATATTTTTCAAAGGTTATGTTAGCTTACAAGGAAATTAACCAATAAATGATGCATGTGATTTTTCCCTTTCAGTTTCAAATCACACAATTGTCCCTTTTGATTTTGTCTTTCTTGTCAACTGTATGTCATGATTGGGAAAGAACACGAATTATCTATCTTCTGTATATTTGTGATAATTAGACATAAAAATCATCATGTTGATATTTTACTGACGTGTAACATTTCTCTATCAATTTTATTTTTTAGGCATAGTGAAATTTCATGAATGTAGTATGGGGGATGTAGATGTGGGTTCAGATCCAGAAGACAGCCAGAGTGTGAGGAGCCTTGCTGCATCAACTACTTCCCTGCTGGATCAGTATGTGGGACATGTTAGAGAGTCCCTAGGGGTGGAATCTCATCTGACTTCATCAAGGTATGGAAGGGCATATGAAATTCTGTTTTTCATGAGATAGAATTTTTCAAATACTTCAAAAAATATATATATTATAGAGTCATTAAAGCTTTGGTTGATTATCACATATCACATTTACTGATTTAGGCTGTGTAGCACAAATTATATATATAACCTGAAAAAAACATATTGGCTCCTTATTAATATATTGATGTGACCATGTTTTCCTTATTGCTTCAGGCCCTCTTTGAATCGTAATTCAATATTGATGAGTGAAACTGAAAGTGAAGCAGACGACATTTGGCAACAGCATTTGGAAGACTTGGGAGAGAAACTAAACGCAGAAAATGACCGCACAGGCTTCTTGAGAATGGTCAACAGGAATCACATTTTTAACTGCAGTAGTTACAGTCTTTCAAGTTTGCTCAGTTTGGGAAGTGTGAATGGATTGGCCGCCCAGAGAGGGACAAGTACTCGTAGTAGAAGCAGTATTCAGAGTACATCAGGAAAACAGCCTCTTACTGCACTCTATGAACTTTTGATTGCTCCCATGGAGGATGTGTTACCTGCTAATAATGGGGTCAACGGATGCAAAGAGTTGGTTCTTGTTCTGCAGGGAGATTTATATTTAGTTCCATTTGCTGTGCTCAAAGCTAATCAGACTTGCCAAGCTCTTTTTGAGCGCTACAATCTCCTAGTGGTGCCCTCTATTAGAGCATTGCAAACCAGCCAGGCTTTGAGTAAAGTTACCCGCTACAATCCTGAATGTGCTGGTGCTGTTGTCATTGGCAACCCAAAACTTCCACAAAGTGTTACAGACCAATGGCAGTGGGGTTCACTTCCCACTGCTGACTTGGAATGCAAAATGGTAGGAGAAATGTTAGGGTCTACCCCACTTACAGGTACAATGGCAACCAAGGAAAATGTCATGTCTGAATGCCCGAAAAGAGAGGTACTTCACTTCATCACTCATATCTCATGGAAATTGGCAGCTATTGTGGTGTCTCCTGGTGAACTATCTGGAGGCACAACTACTAAACATGGAAACCTTGAAAGGATGGAGTTGGGTGATGACAGTAGTACAGATATGAACAATTCTTTCGACGGCCCACCATTAGCAGATTTCTTACTGACAGCAGCAGATGTCTTAAATATCAAGCTCAGTGCTAAACTAGTGGTTCTTAGTTCTGGACATACAGATGACAGAGCTGGTCGTATTAATGCTGATGGTGTAGTAGGGCTCACCAGGGCTTTCCTTGCTGCAGGAGCACAGTGTGTTTTGTTCTCTCTCTGGCCAGTACCAGACATGGCTGCTAGACTCTTACTGAAATCCTTCTACACCTGCATGCTACAAGGTGCTAAATCTAGCCATGCTCTGTCTGAAGCTATGAAAAGTGTACAGGGAACCAGGCAGTTTTCCCACCCTTCGAACTGGGCTGGCTGGATTCTGGTTGGCAGTGATATTAAACTTGGCAGCAAAGTAGCCCTAATGGGGCATGCCCTTTGTCAGCTCCTAAAAACACCTACAAAATCCAGAGAAGCTATGAGAGTTATACTCCATCTAGTGGAGAAATCTCTACAAAGAATTCATCATGGCCACCGCAATGCCATGTACACCACACAGCAAAGTATAGACTGTAAAGTAGGCGGCGTGGCAGGGTGGAAAGATCTTCTCTCCTCTGTAGGCTTCAGATTTGAAACTACAACAAATGGTATTCCACCATCTGTGTTTTTCCCTACAGGAGATCCAGGCGATAGACTGACCCAGTGTAGCGCCAGCTTACAGGCTCTGCTTGGTCTCTCTGTACCCACTCTTACAGCCTTGTCAAAGATGATTGACCATGTGGAAGTGGGAGAAACTATCACAACATTGGTAGGTGAACATTAGAATTTCAATATACATGAATAGTCAGCTTGAAATAATTATATATCATGCAATTCGCAAAACCAATCATTAGGCTTACCTTAATTAGCATTGAACTTTTGCTTATGAGAAAAAAAATCATAACATCTAATCAGTTTTTTTTAAATTTGTTTATTCCACTTTTTCTATACATGCAAAAAAATATTTCTCAGTTGATTATGATGGTAAAAAGTGATATTTTTTTATAGATCTCCTCTTACTTTACACCCTCACAATCTTCTACTGCAAGTAGTTGAAATGTCGGGAGAAAAGTATAAAAAAAAAGTACAAAGTTGAGTCATAAAATATCTAGAGGAAGAACAATTCTGAAGTTATAAAAGGTCATAAGCTCTGTGAATTGATAACTGAATGTTTTGGGGAAACCCTAAGGCCTATAATTAGCATTTGTTCATGAATCAACATGAAAACTGGGTTTGGGTTTTTTTTAATTATTTTTTTATAATCTATTTAGATGAGAGAAGTCAACAGCAGATTTTTCCAGGAAAACAACCTCCAAGTTCCAATAAGTGTGAAATTATGGCGATCCCCAGGATGTCATGAGTTCCTTGCCAGTCTTGGATTTGACTTATTAGCTGTGGGAAAAGAAGAAGTGACAATAAAGGCAGGCAAACAAGCTAACAAAAGAATGATACAATATGCATTACAGTCTCTAGTAGCTGTGTTTGGTAAGTATTCATTCATTCATTGCTCTTGACTATGTGCAGTTTTGTAATTCAAAATCTGCCTTGAGATTAAATTTTGACTAAGAAAAGCATAATTCATATTCAATACTTTGAATTGTTACAACTCCTTTGATGTGTGTTTATATATATGCCAGAAAAAAACTCCTATCAAATTTACATACAATACAATGTCAGCATGGAATCTCCTTTGGAGAACATCAATGAAGGTGATATTTATTTTTTAAAAAGTTTTGTCTTTTTCAATGAACAATTTGAAATACTGTCTGGCTCATTTTTTTCTTATACTATGTAAGTGTACCAGGCAATAGAAAACGTTTTCACTTTTGTTATAATTCTCTAACCTGACTGATGGTGTTCACTGGACATGTGGCACCATGCACAAATATGCCAACTAGTAGCAAATTATAGTACTATCTAAAGGCTTCACCATTTTTGATGAGCTTTTTTTTTCAAATCATTAAATATTTATTTTTTGCTCTCCTTTTTTTCCAGATACCCAAGAAGCTCCGAGAACCCTACTCTTGGACAGCTCAAGCAGTATGGAGAGTTTAGATTCTACAGGAAGCGCTACCTCTACTTCCAACTTTTCAAAAGGAAGTAGTCCTCCAGGGTCGCCCAGCAGCAAAAGAAGATCTTTCCATGGGATGACAGAACAAGAAAAGGTTCTTCTTAAAGCTGTAAGTGTCAATCAGGCATTTTATTTCTATTGATATTCAGTGAGATCTTAGAATTTTTGTTACCATATTAGACTAACATAACTTATTACTGAGATATTAGTGGGTTTTGGGGTTGGCATATATGATTTATTTTGCATTTGATATTATTCTCTGTTTCCTTTCTCATTTTTTGTAGAATTTGAAAAATGGCAAGCATTCACCCAAATCGGCTTTGACTAATATCTCTCTCCATCTTGGGCACCAAAATGCCATCAAACAAAAATACAGCAGTACAAGTGATAACTCTGAACAGGAGAATGCACCAGACGAACCCAAAACCAAGGGTTTGGAAGGAGGAGATAATAGCTCTAACAAGTATGACTCCATAGATGATAGCAGCTCTTCATCAAATCCAGCTTTAAGAGATTCGGTTCCAGTTGTAACAAGTCAGACCCAGGCAAAGATGAGACAGCAGGGCATTGGTGCAGAAAGAACTGGTGCCATACATGGTTATTTTCCACCTGTACAACCATCCAAGTATTTATCAACAAGTGATGAAGAAGCTGCTGCAGAAGAAACTATGTCAAGATACTCTCAGTCTAGACATTCAAGAGGTTCAGTGGCCTCAGGAAGCAGTACGCTTACACTGCGGAGTACAGGAAGTGGTGGTTTACGTAGGAGCAGAGTAAGGAGTTCCCACGGGTCTATTGCTTCTACCCGTAGCTCTGCAAGTGACAGAACACTGTCCAATGAGCCTATTGATAAACCTTCTAGTGACACAGAAAGCAAACCAAAAAAGAAATCAACTTCAAAATCTAGTCTAAAACCAAGCAGATCTATTGATAATTTATTGAGATCTGAAGAAAACACTCAAAAATCTTCAATTTTAAAGAAAAGTTCATCATCTGGGGTGAAGGCTAAAATGGAGGTATTTGAACACTCCACTAATAACAAAATGAAGAAATCAGGATCTGAATCTAATATTATTGAAATGAAAACTTTGAGAGATGAAGCGTTAGAGTCTGTGCCTCCATCTGAAGAATATGTGATGGGGAAACCTGAAGCTTCTGAGGCACCACCTGGTAGTAAATCAAATGGAATAGTAGATCCCACTGCCTTAGCTCATATGATTATGGCAGAAACAAACCACCATAGGGTAGCCTTAGAAAAAATGCAAAGGGCTTCCTTTAGGAATTTACAACATAAAAGAATGGCTGAACAAGCAAATGACATTGTGCTGGCTGAAAGTGAGCAAACTGTGAATAAAGATTTACTATCTAAAGAGAATGATTTCATTGAAGAAAATGGAAATCTGCATGCGGAAAGTCAAATTAATTTACACACAGAGCAAGGACTTACCAAACTGGCATTTGAAGACGCAAGTCAAAAAAACAGTATGCCAGTGAAACAAGAGGGTACTAGCCTAACACCATGGAGGGCAAAAGGGCAAGAGTCAACAAGTGAACGCCTTACAGCCTTTTACCAGCCTCCAACAAAAGAAGAGACAGAACCATCATCAACAACAAAAAGAAAAGAACAAGAAAAGATTACAGTGAACATTGAAAGGAATAATAACGGCAACCAGTTAGAAACAATCGTAGAAAGTGACACCAATTCTGCTGTTTTGTCAGATCATGGTGTTCCTAAAGAATACGTTCTTCCAGGTACAAGCCAGGAATTCTCTGCTGAATCTCAAAAACAGTCTGTGATAAGGACATATTTCAAGAAAAGCCATGAAGAAGCTGATATGAACATTCCCAATCAAAAACCTTCAACAGCTCTAGAAAATCAAAACCTCAAAGCCAGACCGCCAGTAGCTGCTAAGCCAAAAATGGTTTCGTTTAATCAAAACATTCAAGTTAAAATGAAGACTCCTGATCCAGGCGATTCTATGAGTGATAGTGCAAGCCCTGGTCCTCACAAAATGGCACCAATGAGAGGATCTGAGAGTAAATCTGTCAGGCCTCCACCCCCAACTTATCATGAAACAATCCAAGGGAGAATAGTGCCGACAACAAATCAAAACCCAACAAATCCCACTTTGGGCCCCCGACCTGGAGCTCCATTTGTGAGGTACTCGGCTCCAAAAGAAACAACAAGACCAACAGCAACAACACAAGCAGATCAAGTGCCTCAGCCTGCTGCATGTAGATTTGTGACCACAAATCAGGGGTCATGGAATGCTAGTTCCAAGCCCATCACCAAAGCCCCAGTGAGTACCATGCCAAACCAGCAAGCAGGAGTGACACACAGTGCCATTTCTTCTGCCATGGTCAGACAGCAGCAATACCTGTCCCCAAACCAGGACATACATGCATCAAGATTTAGTGACCCAGAAGATAAGAATTGGTATGATTCATCTAGAACACCTACCCCATTATCAGCCCACCCTTACAGTGGTCAATTGAATTATTACAGCTCCACAAGTACAGAAGATCTTACAGTGATGTCCCCTAGAACCATGCAAACCCAATACAGACCCAGTATGTCACATGTTCCAAATGGACCCAGTGGATTCCAGAGGTATGGAAGTCCTCAAACAATGCAGACCCCAATACGATACATGTCCCCAATGTCTCCTGAACATAGAATACATCAACAAAGACAGATGGGACAAACAGTGGTATCTAGACCACTTCACAATCAATATGGTTCAAGTTCTTCCCTAAGCTCAAGAACATCTTCTGAAAATAAGGCAGAGTTCTACCCTGTACCAGCAGTCCAACTGATGCAAACACCAAATAGACCCATGCAAACTATTCAACCAAACCAACAGATGGCGGGTGTAATGCATTCCCCTTCACATAAATCACACATTTCACCATTGCAACCTGTGCCAGAGAATCAGGTCACTGTGTCTCCAGAATGTAGGTCACCCACATCACCCCAGCATTTGCAGTCAAGTAACTCCAGTTTTTCCAGCGTTGGGACAGATATTAGTCTTCAGAATTCATCTGCTTTTGTTAGTGTTGGAAATCATGGGGTTGTACAAAGACAACCACAGTATTTGTACTCGGGTGCCCCCTATGCAACTACCAATCAATCTTTCAATGGGAGTAGAGGAGGAGTTCCTGCTAAATCAGCCCTGGGCATGTTCAAAGATTCTGTGTATGGTTACAGTTTCAAAAATGACAGAGTTCAAGTTCAAAATGGACACATGCATCAGACCTCAGGCTATGTTAGTGGTGATAGCACAGACAACAGTGGCAATGCAGAGTGGTACCAGTCTGATAGTGATACCTATGCACATGTAGACCAGTTCCCTGGTGGTCGCCATTCCATGGTTTCAAATCAAAACCAAGCAGTAAGATTGGTACAAAACCAGCTTCCTATCCATAATCAAACTCATATGACAGCTTATCAGCAATTGTTTCCAAATAAAGCCACACCCATGGGCCCTGCTATTCATTCCATGCCACAACAGTCATCCCAGGGCTACCCAGGCCATCAACAACAGCAGCAGGTACCTGTGAATAGTCAAATGTATGTACAGGAAATTAATGCTCAGAGGCCACATGTGATGAATCAAAGACCTGCCATGCCTTTACCAGGCAATGGTGACATCATTCAGCCACCAAGGACAGGTCCCATGCTTGAAAATAGAAGTCCACAACATGCAGTTTATGTAAATGGTCAGTCAGGTACCAGTTTCAACCCCAATCTGGGTCATCCTCAGCAATATTTGAGTCAAAATGACAACACAGCTGCAGCAGCACAAAACCCAGAAGCTAAAACTACTAACTCCACTAGAACTGTAGAAGTCGACTTGAGAAGGTTTCCAAAAACAGAAATACCTGAAGGACCAGTGAAAAGAATGGCACATACGACGTATCTGCAGTCTTCAAAATGCTAACAATGATTTTGTTGTGTAATTTTTTTAAAATAAAGTGGAATTTCTAGATCTGAGGAAGAAAAAAAATACTCTGTGATATGTAGTCTTTTATCGGGGAATTATTTAGGGATTATGGTTGATATTCTGTTTCCAGAATGTTATCTTAGAGCATGTAATATAACCAATGATATCATGTGGTTTGAAAAAAACATTTTGAGATACTTTTAATGAATTGAAAGAAAGCGTTTTAATCTTTTTAATTTATATTGATGAATGGTTTTATTAAAAAAAAATATCATGAGTTCATTTATACTTTGTGGTCTCTTTTGGATGATTTGATCTTAATTCGATGTATCATAAAAGTGGCAATTTAAAGATACTTATAATATTGCCAGTGGTAAAAATGTAACCTTGATGTTTTGTGTTTGTTTTTTATTTGGAAAATGTTTATACAGGTTGACCTAATTTAGCATGAGCTTTTCTACCATAGGGCCCTGTTTACAATAGTTTTGATAATACACTGTCAAGTTGTATTTAGTACTGTGTAATATATTTTGATAGGATTGGTGGGTAATTTTCTGTGTTGATAATTAAGAATTTTAGAAAAATGGGTATATTTTTCTAATGTCAACCTTTCGCTATTTGATGCAATGAATATTGTAAAAGTGTACATTTTGACTTTTTGTGGGGGCAAAACATTGTAAAAGAATTGATGGTGAATGAAGTGTTGAAGAAAAAGATAAATCTGAATGTAATGTGAGAGTATATACGGACTTACAAGATTGCAAAGTTGATTTCCGTCTTTATCCAAAGAACAAAAAATCAAAAGATGACTTATAGTGATCTTTTCTATATTTTACCAAGAACCTGTACACAGATTTTGTAATTATATATATTATTAGTTTATTTATGATATACACTTATCTTGATACTTTTGCGTAGTGTGGGATATGGATTTCTCAAAATGTGAATGAGATTTTTATAACTATTTTATAGGCAACATTGTATTCTGATCAAAGTGATATCTTCCTTTATTCCAATGTAGCCATTACATGGATAATATAGATGGCTCTGTGTTTTACATGAACATTTTACACAAATTTCGTTTTGACATGCCATCTAGTGATGAACAGTGAAATTAATTCTCAATTGATCAAATGTTAGTCAAGGCAAGGAATCTTTTTGTTAGTCAACTTTAGAGTGGAATAGTTAAACTTCAATGAAGTTGTGATTTTAAATGTACATATATTAGTTCATGCAAAACATTCATTTACTTGAACGCAGGCATACAATAGAAAAAGATATCAGTAAGAAAAATTGATTGCATGCAGTCTAATGAAGTTTAATTTCATTGGGTTTTTTCTGAATTTGCCTTTGTAAAATTTACTAGATATCTATGTTTTGTTGTTTTGTTCTGTTCATATATTTATACAGAAATATTCCAATAGTTTAAAGAACATTTGATCAGGTCAAGATGATTTTATTGTAAGATTCCATAGATCTGTTTTGAAATGTGTTCATTTGAAAAATCTGTTCACTGTTCAGGCTAGTATAGATCTGCCTTTTAGATTTGAACTTTAATCTCATTTTGTATTTAACACAATGTCATATCAGTGTATCAGTGAACTTCTACAGTTCAAGGGTTCACTCATTCATGTATTATCATAACAATATGTGTGATGAAATTGTCGTCTGCTACTCATACTCACGGTGGAAATATTTCCAACAAATAGAAATAATTGTAATCGTTTTTTGTTATGTTTGAGGACAGATATATTCAATCGATATTATATTATGCAGTTTTAGCAATATATTTTGTATATAATGTAGTGAAATCTCATAAATCATATCAAGTTTGTTTTCAAAAATATTTTTTTACATCTATCATTGTACAGCTTGTATATAAATTAGGTGTGAATAGCAAAACACCTTTGTACTAAAATAAATAAATAAAGTTATGAAGCATTTATACTTGATTCTATGCCTTTCTTGTCCTTTGTTTTAAAAGTTTTTTCGGGGTTTGTGTATTTTCTTTCAGTTTTTCGCATACAGGAGCAAATGATAACATAACAAAATGCATATTCAATCCCGGTCTTCCACTTATGATCTGACAGATGGACTTCTAAGTATACTCTTAGAAGAAAGTGTCATGATTTTGTGTTGCTTGTGATTTTCAGTGGTAAAGTGGAGTGTATGCTTGATTTAGTGGTGCCTTTAATCACCAAATAGTCTTTCATTAATGATGTAAATTCATGAAATTAGCAACAAAAAAAGAGGGATTTTTTGGTACCAACTAAATTAAGTGTTGACTTCATTTCACACTGAATATCACTAACAATATCACTAGCCCTTTAAACAACATTAAGCTTAATCATTGCATACATTATAAATACCATGATATCCAAACTAGTTTTTAGTACAGATATAGCCCTAGTAAAGAAATAAGATTTCCAACATTATCAAAGGGAATTCTCCATACTTAAATATGGCCCCAGCGTGTACAGTCACTTATTGTGGGAGGAGTGCAGGGGGGGGGGGGGGGGGGCTGACTATTCTTGCCAGCCTTTAAAGTGTTTGGGGGTTGTTGTTGGGGGGGGGAGGGGCACTCAGCTGGATAAGTTGCACTTTTCTGAGAGCCTTCTGATATTGTTTATTTGTATATGTTCGTTTTGTAGAAATCTAATGGAAAATATTATTATTTTTATAGTCATGATCTGATTATCCTGTATTGTGAAGAGTTGTTATTTTCAAAATCTGTGATATGTCCATTGCCAAGGGGCTTGTGTTTCCTAGCATGGCTCAATGAAAGTGCCCTAGTTTTTCTAAATGTAGGCTGTATAAAATTACCCCTTTTTTTTCCAATAGGAAGTCCTAGTACCCTTTGTAGTTGATGCATGGGTGATAAAGTACAAAAAAACACCATGTACATGTACATACCTAAGCAATATGAAGTATGCTATCAAAGGTTGTCATCAATTTTATGTTACATATCTCCACAAAGGACATGAGCTATATATGAGACACACAAAACATGGAAGCAAACTTGAGCCCAGAAGCATTTCACATCACTATTATGAAGAAGCAAAGTAAGTGTTTTTAGTAACATTTTGATTTTTTTTCAAAATTGATATAGATTTGGGGAATGGTTATTTTCATTAATAGAAGTTGTGTTTTACTATCAATACACAGTAACTTATACTTTGGTTCCTACTTTATATTTGGAAAAGCTGGCAGGTTCAGTGTAATAATTGCTTGTCATTGACAATGAAAAAAGCGGCATTAAATTGATCATTAACTACAGAATGAGAGCACTTGATTCAGACTTGTGCCAATTTAATTTCCCATCTATTATTTTTGCATTATACAAAAAAACAAACATCATTTTTGTAATCATCTTAATTTTTCTTCCATTTTGTTTCTGTTTAGAATGAACGCAAATCTTTTCATATAGGGGTTAGCGTTCATTCTATCAAGTTTGAAGTTACCAGCTGTTAATGATTGTATCTGCTTAGGTGATGTTTTAAAGTGTAATGTCTTTGTATCTGTTTCTGATATTAAAAACAACGAAAAAATGCAGATTAAAAGATTTTGGCAATGTACAATTATAGTTA